>CM065923.1:14434166-14459166 GCA_033439105.1 Magallana nippona
AGGATTTCTACAATGATTATTCTTCATACTGGCATAGTGCAAGTCCAGCTAGCATCTTTGCATACAGCAAATTACAAAGTGTTCAGACCCATCATACAAAACTCAAAAAATCTTACACATGGTGAAAAGACTCATGTATTCATAAAAACATTTTTTTTCCTGCATGACTTCTCGCTTATACCACGAGAACATATACATGTATATCAAACATGTATTCATTTGGGTGAAAATACTGGGAAAAAGTTGTTTTGTTTTGTTAGTTTTTACAAATAATCACAACCATGGATTAAAGTTTGTGCTTTGAGTTTCCTGCCAGCTTTAGACTCATATTTATCCTGGTAGGGACAACGTAAGTTATCACAGATTGTGCCGGGAGTCATCTCAGGACGTCTTGGGTCGACCAAGTTGCGAGTGTGACATTGGACTGTCATTTCAACTCTGAAAAAATACAAAGTAGACGAAACATTAGGATCAGTTCCATAAGAACCTAAAAGAAGGCCAAGTAAATTATGTAAATTTTCTGAAAAAATTCAAATTCAGACTGCAGGGACCAATATCTTACCATATCTTCCTCACTATCTGAAGAGTCATCGAAAGCAACATTCTCCAGTGACCCCCCGTATCTCTGCAATTGATGCACAATGTCATGATAATTTCGTCCATCAGCTAACATGATGGCTGTGAGTCCACTGTACGTTCTAGAATGGATGTTGATTTTGTCGTATTGCAGCAAGAAATCCAATAACAGAGTGTTCCCGGTTTCTGCAGCGTAATGAATGACAGTCTTGCCACTTTTTCCATCCTGGAAAAGTAGAAAAAAGAATATTGTTTATAAAATTTTCTTGTTCAAGCCACAAAATTCTTACATTGTAGACTCTGTTGATTGATGTTCAGTGAGTAGGGGAAATACCACACAGGTATAAATTAGCATATCCATATTAAAGATCGGGCACACATGATCTCATAAATCTTTCATTTGAAGGAAGACCTTTTTTGATTGGTTAATAGGTTTGCATTGTTTCAGACAAGGAATTCTGCTGTCTTACCTGTGTATTCAGGTTGGCTCCTGACATCACCAAAAGACGAATAATTGGGAGATGGGTGTTCTCTGCAGCTAAGTGCAGACAAGTCTGACCTACAAAACAAATAAACATGAATAAATATTTATGCAAAACAATTCTTACTCTATGAAGCGGTTACATTAAGCTTAAAATTATATAATTATGTATAATTTTGCATGCATACCATCATAGTTGCGAGCTTCCAAGTCTTGAGATGTTCTTTGGCTGGCAGTACTAGCAGGAGCAAGCAAAATCATGGCAATATCGTCAAAACCCTCTCTACTGGCAATGTGGAGGGGTGTGTCCCCTTTGGAATCCCTGGCCTCAATGTCTGCTCCCCCATCAATGAGGGCCTTGACAACTTGGGGAAGTCGTGTCATGACAGCAAGATGAAGGGGAGTCTGGAGCATGTTGTTGGGGAGATTCAGCCAATCTTTACAAGGGGCTTGCTGGATAATATACAGAGCAATTGGCACCAGCAAGTTGATGACTGCCATGTGTAGTTGCCTGTAAAAAAAATAGTTAATTGTTACAAGTCTATTTCATATTTCATAATATTTTTTAATCCAGTCGTTTGATCTTTTATCTTATCACCATATCTTGTGATTGTTCAATTAAGTAAACACTATTTGTAAAATTGGAGTGTGATCATTTAATGTTGACATATATCCAATATACATTGTATGTGTCAGCTCAGTCAACATGTTTATTCATGAGCGAATCGGGAAGTACGTCTGACTCATTTGCATAAAGCTATCGTTGACCTCGCGGCCGATCACATGCACTATACGCGTGCGCAGTAATGGAAATCCCCACATCGAACAAAGGTCGTTAAATACAAACCCTGCACCCTGTACACAAATTTTTAAATTTAAAAAAATAATTTTGCAAATTTTGAATATGATTGCGAACTTACGAGTCTCCATCATTATCTTGACTGTATAGCTGGAATACTTCAGGTGATATTTGGCGAGTTGGGTCATGTGATACTTCACGCTCCTTGTCGTAGCTAAAAAAACCATCATCCAGAGAACATTTTGTTTCCTCTGTAGATATGTACTTTTGGGAATCTAAAGTAAGCTCTCCCAATCTCTCCTCTAAAGTTTCCGTCTCTGATCTCCTCTCGGCTACTACGGGGAGCTGAAGAGACTCAACATAAGAACTGTAGCTACTCTCAACAGATCGAAGATCTACACCACTGTCACACACAGAATCGCACTTGTCTGACGAAAAGTGGTGTGCAGACTTTTTCAAATATCCTGCAGGACTTCCAAATGGTGCACAGTCTTCTACCAAATCATCTTCATCCAAATTTTGGTGGTGAGCAAAGCCTCTGTTCGACATTTTCAACAAATATCAATATGGCTTCGATCGCTATGTACAAGTACGCTAATCAAAATCACACTTTCCGTTGAAAAAAATAAAATCCAACAAATTTGTCTATGTAAAGTCCTGTGTTAAGAGATAGACAAATACGTTTGTGTCTGTTCTCCGCTTCAAAATGGCACAAGTGGTGGTAACGATTGTTTATATTAAAATGCGCAAAGGTTGGAATTCCCGGGATGACGTCAGTGGAAATCCCCTACAAAGCCTTATACAAGATTCATTTTCACGTTCGCACTTCGACAAAGAAGATCTCGATACAAACTAATTAAACATTTTGTTTATTTTTTGTAATTATTTGTTTCTTTTCCACGGGTATCGATTGCTTTTTCTCATTAAAAAAATAAAAATATAATCCTTGTACGTAGCCGTAGGCCGGGTTTATACACAAGTGAAAGTTTTAATTGCCTTTATTTTGGAATGTTCAATATTTATAGTATAATATTGGTACCGTAGAGAAATGAATATAAATATGTATTCTACATCACATGCAAATACCGGTGTATTACTCACAAGGAGAATCTTTAAAAACATATTTATATACATACATGAATAGATTATAAATAAGTATTACTTGAGGAATTTTTTTTAAAAATTGCTTTCGGAAACTTGTATTTTTTTTTTTAATTTATTTATTTATTGTAAACTATTTTCGAATTTGAAAATTGATTGATAGAAAACACATTTACTTCATTTTTCAGAATTGGGAAGTATTATATTACTATATTTTGCCCCCCCCCCCCCCTTTACCTTAAAAGAATAAGTTGACAACAACCAAATTACTTCATTTTTCAGAATTGGAAAAAGTATTATATTACTATATTTTCACCCCCCCCTAACCATAAAAGAATAAGTTGACAACAACCAAATTAAAAAAAAATAACTTCAAATTAAACAAAATGAATTTAAATTATGGGATCATGATATAAACTATATTGTAGAACTTTATTCCAGGTTTGAATGTGATGTGCATTATGTAGTAATCTCTTGAATATGTCGATTAACATAATATTGTTAACTTAACAGATTACTCATTATTGAAATTATAAGTTATTTTTCTAGTACTTAAGCTTGTCAGTATATATATACCGGCAATTTCAGAATTTCCACTCAGAATTCCCTAATTATATACACATACATGTATACATCTTTATACGACATTTAGAAATTGTTGAAAATAGAAAAGAGCACTTCACTTTTGCATGATGCTAACCAGAAAAAGATAACAATAATGCTGCATCCGTTAGAAGATCTTACAACATCATAGTGTATAATTGCAGACAGACCTCGCAGGGCATATTATAGGGGCGATATATAGATAGAAGGGGGTGTAAAAATTGTACTTTGGGTTATATTTTTTAATTTGCATGTGTTTAATTATTATACAATTATATATTTGTATGTTGACCTCCCAGGGGGTCTAAATTGAGGGTGGCCACAAAAAAAAAAACCCAAACTATGTGCACAACCATTAACACTTACAGTGTACGCATAAGGCGTTTGTACATAGTATGTGTTCATCAAACATAGTTAATAAAGTCTATGGCATCTGATCCGAGGGGAAGAGCGGATTAGAAACCTCTGACATTCGAGGGTGTATGGTTAGTTTAAGAAGTATTTTATTCAGAGATATACACAGAAGTATATAAATGAATATGGATTGAAAAAAAAAATGACCTATATAAGTTCTCTCCATTAGAGATCAAGGTACATGTAAATGTATATTTATAATAGTAGTACTTTTTTTACATAATAGTTCGCTCAAGGTAAAAGTACCCTTATTACATGTACTAACAGTTTATCGAGCAATCTGTCATTCTAACAATTTATTGAACTTAGTTACTCAAGGTAATCATGCAGATTAAGTTAATCGGGATAAACACCCCCCCCCCCGAAAAAAAAATGAATGGAAGCTTAAAAAACCTGCTAGTTCTGACTAGAAAGATTTTAGTCTAAGCGATCACTAATATTAAACCAGTTTGGTGTTTGGTTGTGCTCTCTCTCTCTCTCTCTCTCTCTCTCTCTCTCTCTCTCTCTCTCTCTCTCTCAGCTTTTCCCCACTTCGCTTCCCGGGGCCCATTTTTCAATTCATCCATAAATAGATAAAAAAAAAAAAACATGGAAAATTGCATTATTCTTCAGAAACTAGCTGAATTCGATTTTGATCTGAGCAACACAATGAATACTCTGTATATAACGCTAGTTCTTTTATTCAAGTTTCAGTTAAACTTAGGGTGTTTCAATTTTTGAAAAACTCTGATGTAAATTTCTAGAATGTTTAGGGTTTTCATGGAATGTTCGGAATAATATAAAAAAAAAAAAATGAAAAAAATAATCATCCGTTTTAGGGTCAGTTAGAAAAAAAGTTACATTGAGTGTTTACAATAAAATATTTTCTGCGATGTAAATCTATTTTTGACTGACCGTATTTTCCTATTATTTTATTTTAGATGATACGCAATTTGCAAATATTACGCGATAACATGTGATTTTTACAGCTTGCGAAACCTTCTGGTTAAGACTCGTTGTTTCCAGATTTTTTTTTAAAGCGAGACAACTCGTGTAACGATCAAAGTAAAAAAAATTACTCAAAATCTTTGTGTTTGGGTGTTTGGTTCTGTTTTAATAGGTATCTGCATTTATAACTCATCCGAAAAATCTTGACAAGCAAAAAAAAAAAAAAAAAAACCCAAAAAGGGGTGGTACCTAAATCTTTGATTTCACTGTTAATTTTGTTCATTTCCATTATATTTTTTTTATCCCTAACAAGTGTGGAGGGGGCAACTTCATCAAAATTCAATTTTCTATTGTAAATTTTAAAAAAATGTTTGCTGCGAGAAAAAGTGGTGGGGAGTGGGGGGAATACATGCATGAGCTCACTGACACAAATCTCTCTCACAGAGTTAGACTGGTACGTCTCACTAGTGTTTTATAAACTCGGACCAGTTCTTTTCACGTACATGCAGACCTGCATGTTTTAATTTGAAGGCTTTCTCAACAACATATTTTACATGAAGTACATCCCATTTTGGGCCACGAGGAAAAGCAGAAACTTAGGCTATTGTAAACGAACACATATTTGAACCGCCTTGTGCCGATGATTTCTTCAATGGTATAGCTATATTTATTACATGTAACAAAGGGTTGTCGCTAATGATTACGCCTAGTAAGTTGTTCTCGTCTACTCGTTCGATTTCTTCACCCTCCATGATCAGACAATTAAGGGATCTCTTGAAATGAGATAACATACGTTCTTTCGTTTTAGAAGTGTTGATATAGAGGTGACTTTTCTTGAATCACGCTATAATCTTGTCAGCTGTTCGATATTCACAAAAAAACCCACCATTCAATATACTTCAAATCCATGTATAAAGATGATACATTTTCACTAGATGTTGATAAGAATTTGATTTTAATCTTAGCACCACAACGAATGCTATGTATATACCGATAGTTCTTTGATCAACGTTTGAAGTTTCAGTTAAACCTTGTGTTTTTTTTTTTTGAAATTCTAGAATGGGTGGGGTTTCGTGGAATGTTAGGAGTAATACACACAGTTTTTCGAATTAAAAAAAAAATACTTTGTGTTTATATTACGATTTTCTGCGATGTATATCTCACTTGAATGGCCGTATTTTCCTATTTAATTGATACGTAATTTGTCAATATACCACAACGCGATAACAGCTTACGAACCCGTCTGGTTCCGACTCGTTTTTTCCAGAAAGTTTTTGATCTAAGCGAGACAACTCTATATAAACCAACAAATCATACAGTTTTAGTACTGCATAAATGTACATGGCCACATGGCGCTTTGTAACATTTTAACATGGGTAAATTATACATGCACGTGCATCTATATACATGTATAGCTCTTTATCTAGCAAGTTAATTTTGTCATACAACGTACGAATTCATGCTATATATATATTGAAGCAATTTTTATTGTATCACCATCCAGTATGCTCTAAATCACATTGTTCATATATTTGATCGATTCATTTTTACAATACCGGGGTATTTCATATCGATAGAAAAAAATTGTGATTTTAATGTCTCCGTAAGTATCATCATATCTCTCTCTCTCTCTCTCTCTCTCTCTCTCTCTCTCTCTCTCTCTCTCTCTCTCTCTCTCTCAACTTGAGTGCGTTTATATATATATATATAGAGAGAGAGAGAGAGAGAGAGAGAGAGAGAGAGAGAGAGAGAGAGAGAGAGAGAGAGAGAGAGAAGGGGGGTGATGATGATGATGATGATGATACTTAATTACGGATATTTCAACCACAATTTTTTTGCTATCGATATGAAATATTTTAAAAATAAAACGATCGAATTCAATATGATTTAGAGCATACTGGATGGTTACCAGTTTCTAACATACAATAAGAGTTGTTTCAATATATTCAGCTTGAATTTGGACGTTTTATTTTGACAAAATTAACATGCATTATAAAGAGCTTTTTAAATATAATCCCCTCTTTCTCTACCTTTCACACACACACACGCAGATTGTTTTCGATTCATTTTTACAATATTTCATATCGATGGAAAACACATCGTGTGGTTGAAATGTCTCTGTATAACAGAATGTACATCAGTTATTTACATTATTATATAATTTTTGCAAATACCGGGTAAGCGACTTAAAATTTTACAACGGCAATCTGAAACATACAGATTGTTGTATTTATGGTTTAAAATTTTATTTTAATGAATTTATTTTCACTTCTATGTAGGCAAAATTAATTTTTAGTTTTGTTTAATTTCGTTTCGTTGGTTTCGTTTCGTTTTGTTGGTTTCGTTTCGTTTCGTTCGGTTTCGTCTCGTTTCCATTTCGTTTCGCACTTTACAGGTACCCTCGTTGGTTTTGTTTCCTTTCGAATTTTGGTTTCGTTTCGATTTCGTTTCGCACTTTACAGGTACCCGGCTGCTATAGGACATATGATGAGATATGGTGTTATAAATCCGTGGCTACGAATTTTATTTATTGTGAACAAATTAAAAAAAGACCAAACCAATAATAGGGGAGCCAAAATGGAGGTTCAAAATCTTCATAAAAATATAATTGATTCTACTATGATCTATGGGGTTCAGAAAGGGGTAATAAAAGCGGTCCAAATTTTTAATTTATTTCCAAATAAATAAATTTCATATGAAAAATGTAGGCATTTGTATAATCTCGTTCTACACTTGCTATTCTCTTTAGAAAAGTGGATATGCATAGCCTTCATCACAGACATACATGTAGTCTTCATCAATGGCATAGACGTCATCACAAGCATAGCATAGTCTTCATCACAGGCATAGACTTCATTACAGGCATAGCCTTTATCACAGACATAACTTTCATTACAGGCATAGCCTTCATCACAGACATAGCCTTATTCAATGGCATACACTTCATCACAAGCATAGCATAGTCTTCATTACAGACATAAACTTCATCATAGGCATAGACTTCATCACAGGCATAGCCTTCGTTACAGGCATATCGACTTCTTCACAAGTATAGACTTCGTTATAGGCATAGACTTCATCCCAAGCATAGACTTCATCACGGGCATAAACTTCATCACAGGCATATATAGACTTCTTCATGAGCATAGACTTCAACATGAGCATATACTTCATCATAGGCATAGACTTCAATACAGGCATAGACTTCAACACAAGCATATACTTCATAACAGGCATAGACTTCCAATCACGGGCATAAACTTCATCACAGGCATATCTAGACTTCAACATGAGCATAAAATTCATCACAGGCATAGACTTCAAAATGAATAAAGGCTATGTCGGTCCTCTTCTCTAAAGAGAATAATACATGTAGATTTACTGACCTTCTGACATATTTTAATTTTAACAATAAAAATATGCATTGTGACTACTTATTTTTATTGCTAAAATAAAAATATGTCAGAAGGACACTACCCCATCATTTAAATATATATGCTAACATCGAATTGATTCTATAAACGCAGAATATTATTAGTTGATCGATTGATAAATCGAATTGAATTGACATGAAACAGCTGAACTTCACAACCACAAATAGAAATATCTATTGGCGCTTTGAAATACTCAATCCATAATAATATCCAGTAAGAATTGTGAAACCGCTCCTCTACAATATGAAATACATGTCTTCGTAATGTAGAGGAGCGGTTTTACAAGTATAATTTTAATTAGGTTGTAGAATACAAATCTTTATAATGCTTATAAAGTATAAATAACATCATTTTAAATGTATTTTTATACAATGATTGTATTCTTTTTTTCAAAATAGTCTCTTTTACAAATAAGGGGATCTTATATACAATGAGTCGCAAAACATACCGACGAAGTGTTGTCAGTATTCTTTGTAAACGTATATCAGGAATAAAAGTATGTATTACATGTAACATTTCTTTAACTTATATTCAGTTCTTTCAAAATTATTAAATTTGTATAAAAAAAATTATCAGACTTAGTAACCGTTTTTTCTTCTCGAAATAAATCGCTATATAAATTGCACGTTTCAGTATTGGTCAAAGAATCATTTTACACTAATGAATTTGGTTATCATATCAGGGCATTATAAACTAATATTAGTGCATAACCCCGATTATATCAACCAACAAGTAGGTGTATATTGCCAATTCAATGGTTACTGATCCGTTCCACGCTTCATAAAGAAGAGTGGAGCGGATCAGACCCGGGACCTTTGATTTGAGAAGGTGGAAGTGCGCATGTGCAATGAAAGTAATTGGTAAACATTAGTCATGCTCTCCTTTTCCTCATGTTTAGATCAGATACCGGTATTCAATGTATCAGATACACTGGGAAAAAGATTATGAAGTGAAAGTTATATATCCTTTCAGACTATCAAGAGTATTGTTAATAATAATTCTTTTAAATTTACTTTGGATTTGGCTATTTTCCAAACTTAACCCATGGCTTGGAATCAAATTGGATCTGGTGAGTTACTTCGAACACTGGTGTTTTGTTAAACTTATTATAGCATGCGTATTGAAACTTTATAACTTACGTTGTTAAAAAAGCTAGCGATCAACCATAGATCTTTAAATATTTAAATTCAAATTATTCTATTTAATTCCCTATGAATGTCCTTCAATGGACAAACATAACATGTATAATAGATGATGGTCGACAATGTATCACAAACTAAAAGTCATACACATATAAAACAATATACACATGCATAGATGTGATTGATTGAAAGACAACACGTAAGCATTTACACATATGCCGATTTTCGTAACATGTTTGCATATTTTTACCAACATGCTAATACATTTATATTGTTAAAAATCCATCACATCATGATATATACCTGTATAAATAGTTCGATCAAATATCCGAGTTATGAATAAAGGCAATGTATATTTGATTTGACTCTGGAACATATATATTTTATAGTTGGTTGGTGCACAATATATACATTATAAGTCCATGAAAGATCAAGTACCCCCCCCCCCCCCCCCATCCATCCAAGTCTTTTTAATATATTCAATGTATCTTCTAATGGAAAATGTAATTTTTCTCATAAATGATTTTGACCATGCAATATTAACATTAATCATTAATCCCGACAGTTAGCTGCAGACTTGAGCTCTTTGGGAGGATCCATTTGTAAAGTCCCATATTTCCCTGCACGCAGAGTTACAGTTCTGCTGCTAATGTAGTTCATTAAAACATGTATGATACAATGATACAGCATCAGGAATTTGGGATTACAGAATATATATTGTGATTATCAAATAGAGACCATTATCAATAGTATGTTCATGTTTCAGAAATGTGTGCACATACATGTATTTGTTCTGGAGCCAGGTTTTATATCAATTATAACTTTTTCATACATTTTAGATTCTACTCTCACATCTTGGGGTATCTATTATCGCCTGCCTCTTAATCCTCAAATTGGAAATCAGATCTGGTAAGTTTTTTGTCCATATTAAATATCCATGTGTCACAACTAGTTTTTGATATTTTGTCAATTGAGAAATACAAATGAAATTTGGATATGTATTGCATTACAGAAGGCTTGCTTGTGATTCCGTCAGTTGGAATCAATGTTATCTATTCCAACAGACTGGGACAAGTTTACACAGAGTTCTTCCCAAGACAGCTGATCACAGACCTTGTCATTGTTGAAGCTATAATCATGGTGAATATATTATATAAAAAATAACTATACCTGTATTTATGTTAATGGGTTTCAAAAATGAGATTTTCAGTATTGATTCATTTAATGATGCAAGAAATCCATTTTATTTTAACTAAATCAAAAATTAAAAAAATAAAAGGAAAAGGCTGCATGCACGCAGAATGTTACCAGGATTTATAAAACTTGTCTGGTGATTATATAATTGTTTCATAAATTTGGTATTTACAGCAAAAGCTTGCCACCTATCCTGTCATATTGTATCACGACTCTTCAACAAGGGACATGAAAATAAAGCCCCTGTTCATGGTAAGCTAGGTCATACGGCGATCCAGAAAATATTTCCAGGGCGGGTCCGAAGGATAATTGTGTTTGCCAGAGAGGGTCTGAGGCATATTTGCAATAATTCTACTATGTAAATTAAATAAATTATAGATTTTATTTTTCCAGGGGGGTCTGGTGGACCCCCTTCCCCGACATGAAATATGCATGTTGGTGACGTAATCAGTGATTAGAAAATAACTTGCTTTTCACCCATCAAAAATATCTTCATCATGAAGAATTACAGTTGCATGAATTAAATTTTCAATTAATGACTTTGAAAACTAAAAGAGAGAGAACATTCGATTGAAGTTGAAGTTTTTATCAACCAATGCAAAATGGATTCTGTTTTAGGTAATTGCATCTAACTATTACAAACTGACTATGTGGGGTTTTCATGGCACAGGAAAATTCATGTGCACATAAAATGGCCACAAGAACCTATAGCCTCAATATCATTTTTAAGCGCATGAATGTGAAAATCTAGGCACTCAAAAGGAGAGTGAAAAAAACCTTTGATGAAAGTTTAGAGCCTTGCTTATGAATTGTTGTTGTTTTACAGAAATGCAGATTAAAAATGGCAGAACTTAAATGTATTTACCAGAAAGTTCAGAAGAATCTTAGATTTACTTCATCAGAAAAGAAAAGTTGACCCAATATTACTTTCAGCATGTTTTTCCTTTTTATTCGTTTGCTATATGTACTAGAATATGAGACTCTTCTGAGGATGTTTATACCTTAAAATTTATGGCAAATGTGATACATGTACATACAAAATATACTATACAGAACTTAATTATGCATACACTGTGCCTAAAACTTTTATATTTGGAATAGCATGGATATGTCAAAGAAACACTGGTACTAGTTAGAATTTTTTTTTATTATCTTAAGCCAAGTGATATACTAGTATTGGGATTTTTATTCATTTTTTTTTGGTTCTGTTATAATTCTAAGACAATGAATTTTGACTGGTTTTTTTTCTTTTATTGATGTTTACTGTACATGCAGATATTACGGCAGAGAACTATATACATGTATATACACATAGGTCACTGGTAATGTAATGATAATTTCCACAAATTGACTGTGCAGTGATTCTGTATCAAATACTACAAATTGAGGAATGTTTTAGAATTAATGATTTTTAAGCATAATATGCCGTCAATGTCAAAATGAACAACTTTATATTATTTATGTATATGTATTTATGTATTTTACAGATTTTTAGAATTTGTTGTTATCATCCACCATAGTGAATATATATACATGTAGTCTGGTGTATCAATTACTTATTCCATGATACGTTTTACAGACAAACGAAGGCTTCTATACTATAATAGATGATAAGTTTTCCTCTTTGTTCACAAAGTATGTTCTGTCTACGAATAATTTTGTATACTCATATTGTTTTGCAATGAAGTGATAAATACATGTGTTAAGAGAATTTCAGGGACTAAAATTCATGTAGTTTTGTGGGTTTATTTTTAAGTTATGAGTTAACAGTTTGTTTTTGTTTTAGTTAATTGTTACAACTATTAGTCTAGTCTTTGTTTAATAGTACTTGTGGATAAATTTAATGTTTCATTTTTAATATTAAGAGATACTAGTTAGACTGTGTTCTTGTATTCCATGAATATTGTGCTCTTTAGCTCACCTGAGCCAAAGCCCCAAGGGAGCTTTTCTGAACAAAATTTGCCTGTTGTCTGTCGTCATCGATGTTGTCAACTGTGTCGTAAACTTTTCACATTTTCATCTTTTTCTTCAGAACCAGTATGAGTAGGCTGGCATAACTCGATCTGTTAAAAAAATTGTTGATGACTTGAAGTCAGCTGAAATAAAAAGATTGACACTGTGCTACTTGCACTTTTAGAATCCATTGGTGTTAGACTGGATAGCCTGTCCTTGATTCCAAAAGCTGCCATTAGCTGATTAGAGTTATGGCCAATATTATTCAGGTGAGCGATGTGGCCCCTGGACTTCTTGTTTACATTAGCAGTCATTTTCTTTTTATACCTCAGCTGTAATTCGTTTTCTGTAGAAATCTATGATTTTTCATTATTGCTGCTGTTGTTTAAAATAGCACAATAAGTGTATTATAGCGTGCAAAACCGACTATGTGTCAGTTTGTGTTTTATTTTGACAATTTTTATGACAATTTTTATTAGAATAATTGTATAAGTGATCTCAGGAAATTAATTGTTCAAATTAAGAGCTCTACAGTACATGAATAAATAATTTTTTTATTAGTGATATGATCTACAGGATATAAAGATTAAAGATTTTTTTAAAAAGATGTACATACGTAATGATTACAGTACAAATAAATAATTAAACACTCGCATATGTACATTGTTAAAAAAGCTCAATTATAATTTGTAGATCATAATCTTACAACTTTAATAATATCACCATTTAATATAATTATTCATATTTAAATTTTGTTATTAATAATAAAAAAAATTATCAGCCAATTTAATAAAGATTGAAATAACTTTGTTTCATTTGTTTGAGTTACTTATTTGCATTAATCAAGGTTTTGCGCGTATATATTTTTATAGACTTGGGATATTTTTTTTCCCTTGACTTCTCACTCGGCCTCCAAAAACCAAAGATTTAATATCCTAGCTTCTCTTCTTCCAAGAACATATAAATTATAGATTTGTGACTATAAATATGTTCAATGTATGATATGAGATTCAAGGGGACAAGTATATTCAGACCGTGTAATTTGAACATAGTGTACAAATCTTTAAATTGAGGGAATGCGATTTTTCATCCTTAGAAACACCATGTTAATGTGTATAAAATAATGGAATTGCAGAATCTTTATTTCCTGAACAATTCTTGCCTTCCATTTTCATAATATTTTGAATGTCAGAAACAAATTAGAACGACTTATCATTTAAATGTGATTTTGTTAACCTGTCTTGTATTGGATATTTTGGTCCAATCAAGAATGTCGTGACATAAATTCTTAAAGATGGCGGGAAAGATGTAAACAAATTTGGAAACATGCTGGCGGAAAAAGCCCTCGACCTGTTACGAGAACTACAGAGAACGTTGGATGGGTCCTTACCACCATACAATGTTTGAATAACTTATCTATAATATCTGATTTTTCTCTCTCATTTTCTTTTTTTTATTTTCCTCGGAGGTTCATTACTCGTTACCCAAAGAAAATGTGCCACATTATAATAGGCGCTTATACAGGTTGGGACCAATCGCCCAAATGGGATATAATAGACCAAATGGGATATGAATTTAAAGTGCAAAAAATAAAAATTTTTGATTTTGAAATTTTTGATATGAATCCGCATTAGAATTGATGAAATGTAACAACTTTTGGTAAACCTTTTCTGTAACCGTACTATTACGGAGATTGATCCCTCAGTATATCCAAAACTTCTTGGGGATCAATCTTACAAACTATAGACGGGGTCTGCCCAGTAGCCCGAAGGTTCATTAGTCCGAAGGCCCAGTAGTTCGAAGGTTCATTAGTCCGAAGGCCCACTAGTCCGAAGGTTCATTAGTCCGAAACTCGATGTAGTAAATGTTGTGAAGGTTAAAGTAACTAAAAGGGCCAGGTTTGATTAATCATTTTTCACCTTAACAGGTTCTTGGAGGTTAAGAACATAAAATACTACGAAAAGAGAGTACTATAATATGAATTCTTATCTCTATAAAGATCTGTAAGATTATGTTCGTAATTTTCCTATACCTGTATGTATAATACCTTTTTCTGGTATACAGATTTCTGCCTCTTCAATTTGACTTTTGTTCTTGTGAACGTTATTTCCAGAACAGGAATGATATGTTTTCGAAGTGGAGTTTTTTCGAATAGAAATATCAAGTTACATAATTGCTTATAAATCATATGACTAAAGAATAAGAGTGATGCAATTTGCGGATAACAAAGATGGAGTCATCGAAAAGGCACCTCATATTTTGAAATAGGTTTAAAAAATTATTAAACATTTTCACTCTCTCCCTCTCTCTCTTTCAAAACAAAATTAGAAACTCTTCTACGTTTATTTCGTGATCTATTTGTAAGCACGTAAAATATTTTATGATATACACTGATGTGTTGGAGAGTTGCAATAAAAAATGTTGAAGAATAACATCTTTTGGAATTAGAATGATAATTTTTTGAGTATGAGTAAATTTTTGCATAAAAACATCAACTTATCAAATAGAAATCATGTTTTATCGAATAAAAATTGTATGTTTAGGAATAAGATTTTGAATAGAAGTAACAAAAAAGGTAAATGATGGAACGTTTTACACGCCTAAGTACCTATTAAGTGCGAAACAAAATCATATTGAAACAAAACCTAATGGACTTGTTCAATGCGTTAGTGCTTTATCAATCGGTTAGAAATAAAAATTAAGTAGGGGTCAAGATTTTTTTATTTAAAAGTTCGTTGTAAAATATTTAATTTATGATAGCCGGAAATGCACAAACAGAATGACACGCAGACGAACGAACGGACAAAGCAAAATTTATTTCCCCCATTTAGAGTAAAAGCGGGGGACAATATACAACATGGAAACAAAACGAATTCTAAAGAATCTACATGAACTTAAGTCGAATAAATAAATAACTAAAAAAAGAAAATTTAAAGAAAGTGAAAAACGAAATAATGAAAAAAAAATGTACCAATGTTTAGAAGGGGAAAATATACATTGTATTTTAGAAGTAACATGGGAGTTTGTTTATCTTAAAGTAGAAAATACAGATTTCAAAGGGGGTTAAAACATTGTTCTACATGTACTTTGAGACTCTTAAATTTTTGGTATTAAAAATATAATTAATTTACCGGTAATATCAACTGGTTAAAATTGAATCATTTAGGTACTTCTTTGCATTTGCTTAGGACGAATTCTTACGTGAAAAATTGCTGCATGGAAAAATTCCGAAAATATTTCTCAAACTAATCACATGTGATGCAACCGAACTAATAAACCTTCGGACTAGTGGGCCTTCGGACTTATGAACCTTCGAACTACTGGGTCTTCGGACTAGTGGGCCTTCGGTCTAATGAACCTTTGGACTACTGGACCGTGACGACTATAGACATATAAAAAAAAACTTCTTAACCAAAATTTGTTGCATTTGATACACATTAATGCGGATTTATATCAAAAGTTTCAAAATCAAATTTTTTTTTATTTTTTGCACTTTAAATTTATATCCCACTTGGGCTATTATATCCCGAACGGGCTATTGTATCCCATTTGGGTGATTGGTCCCAACCTATTATATATTTCAATGATCTGCGTTATAGTACTTATCGCGGATATACTGTTAATAACTTGCGTTGAGTTATTTCTTTTCATTAGTCATCCAAACTATTTTGATTACAATATGAATACCAATTAAGTTTACGGTGCTTTTGAATAATTTTGACGTGGCCTGTATACATTTTTCAGGAAGATGGCATCAGACAAATTCTGGAGGAAATGAAGGCTTTATTTGAACAGAATCAAAAAGATGTGTATGTTTTGTCATTGGTTAAAGCATTCATTGATTAACACCCCCTCCCCCCACTTCCCCCGTAACTGCATGTGTTTTTATAATTGTTTAGGAGTGCAACTGTTGCTGGTGAAAATGGTCTTTTTTCTGGTGTTCAGCTGAGACATTCTGCTTTGGAGCGTAACAAAAGATGTCTCCTGGCTTACCTGTGAGTAATAGATTTGTAACAGTATGAAAGTATGTTTGTTCGCCCTAAAATTTGTCCGCACTTGACGCTGTTCGTCCTAAATTCTTTTTGCCCAGAGCCCATCCACTCTAAATTAGTTTGCCCGAGGTCCGCTTGTCATAGATTTAAGAATTAAATTTTAGAATTATTTTCCTTTGTAAATACAGTATCAATATATACAAATTTAATTATGAAAAAACCCACATTCAGTGGATTCAACACCTATTCTAATGACCATACTGACCTATCTGCATGTCCTATGATAAGACAAATTATTAATTATCATTGAAAAACTATAAAGCTGTTAAAAATAATATGTAAACAGTGTGACCGTAGGACAATGTGCAGATTTAACACGGCAAAGTTTAATTTTTTTGTAGAAATTTATTTGAAACGCACACAGTAGGATCTGCCTGCCTCCTCAGATCATTACACTAATTGTTGCGTGCTCAGTCTACATTATGACATCATGTTTCATACGTAATACATACTAGTTTTGTCTTCGGAAATTGCCGAACAAAAGTTCCCGGTTCCAAGATTTTTTTAATTTCTTCTTTCAATACGTATAAATTTCAAATGTTGATGAATTGAATTTTTTCTACTTTATTCAGTGTCTTTAAAAGCTCAGTTCCTTGATGTTAATGATTTAATAAGAATTTGATAAAACATACGTGATACTAGTAGTATTTGTTGATTAAAGCACTGCTGAAAGTTATATAGTTTGCAATTCAATTATTTTCATTTGAATTACTTTCAATTGAAACCTTGGAAAGTATTCAATTGAGTTTAGGAGTAATAAACATCGATAAGTGCAAGTCATTTAATGATTGAGCCAACTTTTTTAGACAAAATGGCAGCCAATATGGCGGCTCCCAAGGACTGGAAGAAAATTTTTTGGCTCATAGCACCCCAGATTCAACTCTCATATTTCACTGATTTTCTTAATATATATAAGTGTTACCATTAAGTCTCGCTTCACTGATTGAACCACTGTCTGACCATTACATTCCTCCCCCTTAAATGATCTTTGAGTAATGACAGACCAGACTCATTAAACCCTGGGCCCTCTGAATCTCTTGTCAGGTGCTTTAGCCTTTACCAACTGAGCTATCTGGTGCCGGCCATTGAACTAATGTGACTGTCACAGATCAATAAATTGATTATGAATTGTTGCTGAATTATAAATAACATTTTAGAATCATCATTAACATTTAAAAATAATCACACGAGTGAAAATTCATTGAATGAAACTGTTAGAACACTCTAGTTAAACAGAGTTGTAAAAAGGTCAAATGTTACCTACTGTATAACCGGTATTTTCTGCGGCTCAAAATTTTTGCACTTTAGACCTTAGAAGGTCTCAAATTATATTCTGCGTTTCCAATTTCTGCAATTACATGAGACTGCAAAAATAAACATAGTAGGTATTATACATTGTATCAAATTTTGACTCTCTCTTTTATGCATGTTTCGGGACTCCGCTGGGGGTATTACCGCCGATACCATGTGTAATGAGAAGTGTTCGACACTAACTTTTTTATGCATTAGTCCAGCTGGACTAATGCCTGATAATTTTAACTAGTCCGCGGGCAATTTTATTTGCATTACCGTATTTGCCTTATATAATACACACTTTTTAAATATAATTTGTAAGAAAGGGGTGCGTAATATATACAATAATGTTTTTCGTACAGGTGTTGCACTGGTTCAGTTGTATTGTGCTATGTCATACATAAAAATGAGCTGCGTATATATTTACTATCTCCGTGTACATGGTGTAAACTTTTTATTAGTCAGACTGGACTGACTAGACATAAATTTTGTTAGTCCACATGAAAATCTATTAGTCTGTGACTAACGGACTAAGGTTAGTGTCGAACCCTGATGAGGGTTTTGTTCTCGATGATAATTTCCCATTAAGTAATTAGCCACCTGACTCTAGATTCAGTAATTGTTGCATGGTCAGTGAAGCCTGTGGTCAATGTTTATCTAACACTTTCCGGTAAAGCACGCATTTGTCTCATGTTGGATATCAGAGTTCTGTAGCTCAAAAATGTGCACAAATATTTACAAATGATGATTAAATAAAATCTTCTTTTAACTTCGTGTGACTCTTAATCAAATTACGCGTTTATGCATGACTGACTTAAACGTTCAACATTATTTAATTTGACCAATCATTATTGAAGATACCTGACTGACACCTTTCTCATGATTTAATATGTATATATAAGAATAATTCAGTAATTATGTTATTATCATTTAAACTTTTGTTGTTTTGAATAAAATTCACAGATGAATTTCATACGAGCGCTTGGAATACATTATCTACACAATCAGATCGATACTTGTAACCTGGAAAATAAATCACGTCTGATAATTTTGTTACATTTTGAGTGTGTATTTTTGTAGATATATATACTAGAATAAAAGTCCCTGGTATCATTTATAGTTAGTGTGAGTTTTGCGAACTTTTCCACCCAGAAATGATATTACAAGTTAATCAGGGGTAGTTATCGCGTACAAACTACCGAATAACATACTGACCACATTTGAGAATACAAACCGGTGTATACAGTAATAATTGCATTTTGTGAATTATTTAAGAATCCGCAGAAAATACCTGTTATACGGTATTTTCGACTATTGTCGGAATCTTTTTATTTCATTTTTTATAAATTTAATTTTAAATACCGGTATAATGATCATAGTTTACTTATAAATTCAGATACAATCGGTTGGAACAAATAAAGAAAATGAGGTGGGAATTCGGAAGTGTTCTTCCGCCAGAGGTCAAATTCAACATGTGTGAACAAGAGGTAGACTTGTAACTTTCATGATAATAATAGACCCCTTAACGGTAACTGTGGTACATGTACTGAGCTTTTACAGGGCAAATTGACATAGTTTAATGAAAAATGTAGTACATGTATCTGCAATTGTTTATGTCATTTTATTATCTACCAAATAAAACATCACCAAACTTATCAATTTGACTTGCAAAAGAACAGTACTACAGTTTTTCTGGGTCTCTTTTTTTTCAAGTTCATATTTGCTGTAGAGGTTTATGCTATGATCAAATGTTTTAACTTTACCGGTAGTTATATATCATAATTGAGAGATGGATGATGAAAATAACATGTTTCATTGCCTTTCAAAAATCCTTGATTTTCACAATAATTGAATATTATTGAATGAGTCATTTAAGCTGTTTTATTGTAATACTTCAACCTATCACTTGTCTGACCAATATTCTTTTTTTTCAGGTGCAGTGGTTTAGCAAGTACAACAAGATGCTTGCCAATTATATGAGGTCCATTGGAGGGGAGGGAGGTCTAGACCTCACACAAGATCTAAAGCCTCCCAAAACACTCTATATAGAGGTAATGGTGTTTTAATTAACAAAAATTATAAGTTTGATTGAGGGTTTTCCCCTCCTTTTCGGGGGGGGGGGGGGGGGGGGGGGGGGGGGGGGGGTGTTCTTCTGAAGAATAGGATGTGCCTCCACTGCATCAAAACAGAAATTCTGTGGGTGATGAGGGTCCTAATAATGCTTTAACTTTTACCCTTTATTGTAATACTTGCCGGTAATCATATTTGTACGCAATGAAGCTACATCAGAATAATAAAACTTGTAAAACTATGAAACGCTGCCCAAGTCTGAAGTCTAACAACATCGCTGTCAAAATCTAGGTGCTGGTAAATGTAGTTCACTTGTGTTTCTTTTTCATGGACAAACTTAAAATTTCGTTTGGGGGGGGGGGGGGGGTTCTTTAGTATATAAAATAATGGCACAGTCCATGCTAGGGAAGGACATGTTGAAACTATGGGTACAAATTTTGTTCAGATGATTTATTACTGTTTGTTCAAAAGCTTAGTTATTTAAAAGCAACTATGAAATGCAAAAGATCAAATTTTACAGGTTAGATGCTTGATGGACCATGGAGAATTTGAAACACAAGATGGAAATATTCTCTTATTGAAGAAAAACAGCCAGGTATTTTTCACAACATTATTAATAAATCGGTGATGAAATTACACATGCATATTAAAAACTCTGTTTATTAAACTTTTGATCAATAAGTAATAGAAATAGTTAAAAAATCAAAATTGAAAACTTGGAATATAAATTTTATGATATTTTTTGTTGGTGATTAGACAATATAAGTGGAAGAAAAATGTTTATTTGTCATTTGTGCAATTTAGTTGGTATGATTTAAAACCAACTGCAGAATTTCTGATCCCTCAAAAGATTAGAAATTACATATTGATGTGTTCTATTTTTCAGCATTTCATGTTGAGATCAGAATGTGAACATTTGATTCGTCAGGGAATACTGGAACACATTGTCCACTGAAGTGAATTGATGTGAAAAGTACATGTACATTTAGCCATTTGATTTTCAAGGCTGAATAATTAAAGTCCATATAATGTACATTTACAGTGTAGGATACACTGCCAATCATCAATGCAACCTAGCAATTTGTCTACTGACAGAAAATTATTTTATTTCTGTGCATGTTGGATAGTACAAATACACATCCTGATGTGAACATGATCATCTGTGATATTCAGTATTGTCACTTAAAATTTGCAGGTGCTATCAATTTCTCTAAATTAAGAGTTTGAATTATCTGCAACTTATTTGTATACTTGTAATAAAGTGTATAGAGTGAATGAATATGGATCAAAATATGTATAGAGAATTTTTCAATCCTCCCCCCCCCCCCCCCCCCCCCCCCCCCCGCTCAAGTCAAAATGTATTACCAGGTAATTACCGGTATATAAATGTATTGCCTAAAGATTTAAGTCTCAGAAATTATTTTAGGTTTCCTTCAAGAGGAAAAATTCATAAACTAAAGTAAAGCATGTACAACTACTCTATTTCAAGACCAGCATGTTTTTCTTCTACCTTTGGTCAATGTTATGACACTAAACCTCACATCATATGCAACCTTTGTTAAGAGGGAATTTCCATCTATTCATTTTGGACAGAAGAACATTTAAATACATGCCAAATCTTTGTTGTTGGATAACTACAGATATCACCTAATTGGAAGGCACAAATGAAAATTGAGTAAAAGTGGAACAGATTTTCATGATCAAATTGAAAACTTTACCAAATTTCATGAAGTGAAACTAATCTAGACAACATTGAAATGGTGACCATCTCAAAGGGCTCTGCTTAAATAATGGACAATAGGATGAAAAGCATTTCAGAGAAATTTGCTGTGACCTTGACCTATAACTTAGAAATTTTCCAACTGGCATAGAACTTATAATTCAATCAAAGGACTCCTTACATACATGTACCTGCATTTTGTTCAACCTGAGCAAGATGAAGCAAATGGGATATATACATACTAATAATCTACGGTCTAAAACTGTTTATAAAGAGATCTGCTGTGACCTTCACATTGACTTGGTTCAAAGTCACTGCACATCATTAACCCAAAAGCTCTGTTTATGTGAGGCATGAGCCAAATAAGGCAAAGTGAAATATGCTCTTAAAATAGGATTTTTGTGTGATCTGATATGACCTTGACACTTGACGTACAAACATCATTCAAAGTTACTGCATACCCTTTGATGAAAGGCACCCTGTGGGTGAAGTATGAGCCAGATTAGACCGATTTGAGAGAAGACATGCTCCGGACAAAGATTTTTCATAAAATTCTGCTATGACCTTCACATTTGACTTTGAAACTTGGTTCAAGGTCACTGCACACCTTTTGCTCAAATGCTCTATTTATGTGAAGTATGAGCCAAAATGGGCTAAGTGGAGAGTATACAGCAAAACTCGTTTATAGCGAATTTCAAGGGACCATAGAAAAAAATCCATTATAGCCTTTAATCGTTATACGTTTATAGCGATTTCGTATAAAATCGTATACAAAATCAGCTGTTATATATATTGAGTTATAAAATCAAAATTTCTGTCATTTACCAAAAAAATGTCAATATAACCTTTTCACTTCGATTAAAAAAAAATTGTGTATGATGTTTAAGTATTTCATGTACATATATCTTAAAATTTCATCTATCTTCAATGAAATTTGTAATGGAGAATATTCGTTATATATTATAAAATACGTTTAAAATTTTGTCAGCAGGGGTCTTCAAATTACTTCCTTATAGCTGTAAATTTGTTATAGCTGTGTTTGTTATATATGGCAATTTTCTATAGATTTATACAAGAACTTTGCTGGGACATTAATAAGAATTTGTTATTGCCGTAAATTCACTATATCCGTGTTTGTTATATTTGAGTTTGGCTGTATATGCTCTGAAATTTTTTTATGTGTGGTCCTATATGACCTTGACCCACAAACTTCATTCAAGGTCACTGCACACCATTTGACCATAGGCACTCTGTGAGTGAAGTATGAGCCAGATTGGGCCAAGGGGAGAGAAGATATCCTCCGGACAAGAGATTTCGGACGGACGGACAGACTGATCAGGAGGCCCTAATTAACAAGGACTATCAGCTTTACTAGCCAAGTCTTCGATTCATTATTTTCATCTAGGGAGATGAGAATTGCAAATTGGACTCTCGGCTAGCAAAGATGGGACACTATTAGACTATGTTCTTTGGAAATCAAAATAACCAAAAGTAGTTTATTGTGACATGATTATTTAATAGGGTAAAAGTAGATACATTTGCACAAGTAATCACAGAGTAGGCTCCGGTAAATAATTTCACTGTAAATACAAAACTCCTTTGTGTTTGGAATATCATAACACTGAAACTAAAAACATTCAAATTGGAGCTTAAATTTACAAATGAAAAGCCTTGAAAAAGATATTGAAAACTTCAAACTTTGTTAATACAATACATATATAATCTTCTGATGGGTGTACAGGAAAAACGTCCAAGTTTTTTAATTTTTGAAACAAAATGCATAAAAATTGAAATCAACAGACCTACTAAGTTTATCACTGCATTCTTTTACTTTAATAATTGGCTTACATGTACTTCAAGATTCTACTTTCAGAAGATTAAAACATGTACTACACACCACTTGTAATTTGGCTTTCAGATGTATGCTTTGAATGAAAGGTGAAATTCACTTCACACAAACAAATTAACTGGCAAAAAGGTATATTCAACAATCAAACTAAGTTGTGAAGAAAATGATCATGTATGCATTTAATAATTATTAGCTTTGAATAACAGTGACTCTGGCAAAAAGTAAGAAATTGTAAATGCTTACACCTTTAACATTGTTGGAAACCTACAAGTGATTCAGTGAACCAATATTGTTGAATCTGGCATTACAGTATATAACTTGAGTCTCTGAAGGTTTGAAATTAACCACATAAAGATGTTTTGAGATCCTATAGACCTTCTAAAATCAAATCCAAATACCGTGCCAATATACTGTACAGTCATGGAATATATACAGATGTTACTTCTTCATTTTCCTTGTTTAGTAATATCATGGCCTCTTGAAAACTTTAAAACGACTTCCAATGTAAATTCAGGTTGGAAAATTCGCTTTATGTCAAACTACTAAAATGTTTCAATTACGGTATCCTGTATTTCATTGTAAAATATGTATTAATATGCATGTATGAAAAAATATATTAAATTGGGAGGGGGAGTAAATCTGATTTAAGAAAATATACATGTATTTATATGCCTTATACAATGTATCGAAAATAAAACTTGAGAAGGAATATATGAGCAAATGCTTCTCAACAGCCAATTAACACACACCCAGCAGTGTTTTTGTTATTTCTTTGTTTAAGTTTAACACAAGTCAGTGTTTTATGCTCTCAATAGTAATCATTACTTAAAATAATAAAACTACCAAAATTCAAAGTTACCAGTGGCATTAAAAAAAAAAATCTATAAAAGTTGACTGGACAAGATTCCGTGCAAGTCATAAAAGATCCACAGAATTCAATCAAAGTTAGTACATGTACTGTAATCTCCTTGTCACTATAATCCATAACTTATGCCTTATAGTAAAATGCCCTATGAAATGTACATAAAAAATCCATAAATTCAAATCTTAAAAATGAAAATCAAAAAAAATTCTGCAGCTGCTGCAAAAGTACCACTGGTGCATATCTCCGAATTATTTGTAGAATCAACAATGCACATGTACATTGTATGAAGATATGCCATATGTCAATGAACACAATGAATCAATACCCATGATTAACACACTGACCAATAGATACAGGACATAAAAAACATGTACACGTCACCAATAAATCCCACTTCATTGTTGGTAGATCTTGATTTATCAACATTTCATGTGTGACACAAGTACCATGGTAAAATAAAAATAAACATGTACCACATACACTGTACTACATGTATAAGCATTTCCATTTAATATATGCTATAATTT
>CM065923.1:14460166-14546560 GCA_033439105.1 Magallana nippona
GTACATGTACACTGTATATTTATTGTGAATGTTGTATGTCAACAGACAGCCAGGTCAGTAATGGAAGAACTACATCTATTCCATTCCATTGTGTGATGTTTTTATCTGTTTTTATCTGTTTCATGAGAAATTAAATGCAAAAAAGTATTTTGTGTTTTTTTAAGTGAATAAATATATTCCATAAATTGTGTGTTTGTGTGTAAGAAACGACACAGAATTTATTGCCCCTATAAAATGCAGCAGTCTGTTTACATAAGTAAATGCAATATGAGGACATATAAAGTTTCACTTTTACCAATGCTCAAACAGGTATTCTGCAAGATTAGAAAACGGTACCACGTAACAAAGGAAGTAAAGATACACTAAGGAAAATATAAAGTTATGGGTAAAGGGGGGCAATTTTATTTTTACTGATAAACGATAAAGTAACTAAAAATTATCATATTCAAGAATCTTGAAAGTCAATATTACTTCTTAAAATAGATATCACTTTACACGGTGACACCTCGGTGAAATCATCGCATACCACAATCAGCTTGCATGTAATACCCTCCTGTGTGGAGGAGGGACCACAATGCGGTGTGTTACATGCTAGATGCGACGAAACAGGATTCATGTCGGGATTTTGTGTAAACTTCCATTTTTTATCACTTTTCCCCCTAAAAATCCCAGGTTTTGTTAACGGACTTCCTAATTGTCAAATTGAGATAATTTTCAAGATTGAAATGTCCACTATCAATTGTCGTTAAGTGCCTGCCCTTTAAAAAAAAATCAGGACTTTTACCAAATTAGAGCATTACTTTCGTTGAGCTTATTTTTAGCATTCTGTCCTAGTTTGGAAGTCTCCGGTCATTTTGCAAAATGGAGATTACAATGAAACTGGTGTTCATTTCACGAAATCTTGCGGCAGACAGGAAGTTCTGTCAACATTGTAACAGTCTGATTTCTTGATAGTGTCTTTTCAGAGATTCATTGAATCACCAATTTTATTTATGCTACGACGGAAATTTGCTTCAAATACCGAGACAATGAATGCTGAATTTAGAGAGGAAATGCCTTAACTCTTGGCATTTAACTGGGGAAAGTCCATAATGACTCAAGACATGCACGAGGCGTTCACACATACAATTGCATTCAGATTTTTTGAATCTCTTGCCAAAATATTGAGATTTCGGAAACCTATTTTGAATAGTGATGATTTTCCCCAGGGCAATCGACCACACGCACGCAGAGTAGGGGGGGGGTATCCGAACCTGGATAATTTTGTTTTCCGGGAGGGGGTCCAAGGCCTATTTTCGATAACTGTGCTATCTTATTTTAATGGGATTTTTTCCCCCCGATAGTTGGTATTGATCCACTTCTAGATCCGCGTATGGACCCCCTTCCAAAACCACAGAGACCTCTCGACATCCCGTACTTATACATATGTATAAATAGTACTTAGTACAAACCTCAAGGCAAAATTTTAAAAAGCCACACAACACGTTTTTATTTTGATTCATCATGGATACAAAGGTCCACATGTGTTGGATTTTCCAACAGCACACAATTTAATCATACTAAGAATAAACGTAACTAAATTTATTCCTGACGACATCAACAGGTAAAACGTTTATATCAGGAAAATATTTAATATCTTAAAAACTCTTCTAGAATATTTTGAAATATTATATAAATTGTTTTTATAATTATGACCTTTTTGTTGTGTGGTTTTAACTTCTAGAAATAAAAATTCCGGATTCCTCCATTTTTCATCATCGGAAATAAAATGTAACATTTCATCATTTTCCGTGGAGTTTTGTTTTTCAAGAATTAACTTAAAGAATCTTTCAGTCAAAGATCGAAAAGTTATCTTTGCGAATGAATGTAACCCTATTTCCTACTAATGTTCGATTGATATTCTAAGGCCAATTTCCCGCCTATACCACACCGAATTTACCAAGTTTGCTTCAAAGTATAAAAAAATTCACTTCATTTCTCAGAAACAATTTAGTTGCTTTCGATTATATTTTGTACCGTCTATTAGTACAAAAAAGTGAAAATGACAAATTAAGAAATAGAGGTAATAGCGTTCTTAAAATAGAAGATAAATTTAGAATGTTTAATTTGCGGTGTTGTAAATGTACCGTGTGATCGAAATGGAATCCTGGCCAACGAAACCACAAAAAACACAACAATGTTTTCAGAATTTTGACATTTTTCTAAAAATCAGCCAGTTATTTATTCCCTGTGTTGTACTCTATTATATGACGATAGACAGAAATATGGAAATATATTTACATCGTTCAATTTTTAAATGAAATAAATAAATGGCCTTGTAACATAAAATCCGGACACATGGAACTTCGAAATTAAAGCGTTTGAAAATTTAAATGTTAATTGTATATAACTTTGTCTCTAACACCAAATATAGCCATGGAATTGTCACCAAACAGGTGTTTTCAAAAGCTTATATGCATATTCATTCTAACCATTTTTTTTATAATTGCATACTTACTATCGTAAACTTGACGAAGTTCTCTGAAAACGACAAACGCAATATGAAGGTTTGTACGTGGAGTGAGGTATTAAAATACGTTTTTGTTGAACTATGATAAGGCTGAACGATGACTGAGTATATTCTTTATTTTAATTAAAATATTTTTAAAACAATTTATCCGTATAATGTTAACTTACGAATAAGTACACTAATTGAATAATGCAAATCTATTTGGTGAACCATTGTTGAATGGTATATCATAAAAGACGAAGACTTAGCATTATTAAAAATACGGTTGAAACAACTGCAAAATTTCTTCATTTTTTTTCTTCTTCAAACTCCCAATTTCGTGCGTAGCATTGTAGGCATCATCGCACAGATTATATTGTTAGACAAATCATCTTTGATAAGACTGTACACATATTACAGGATGATTTATATATGTTTTGTATTGTACGTAGATCAAAGTTAAACATAAAAGGTTTGCATTGATTCACGATGACAATGCATTAGAACGGAGATGGAGCCTTTTGCCGAAAAAATCAGGAAATGTCACGAGCTGCTTTTGGGTTCTCCATTATCATATAAATGTCACAGGGGGCTTCGCATTCTACTGTTTAATGTACAACTAACCACGACCATACAGGAACGTACAGTGGATTCATTAAAGATATAAGAATGTACCAGTCTTATAGATGATTACATGTTAATTAGATTGGGAAGTATAGATAATAAATGACTTGTTCATTACTTCTCCCCAAAAATGCAGATTAAGGTAATAAGCCATCATTTATATTGTGGCCGGACCTCGAGAATTTTTTAATTCATATTTCAATGACCATAAATAATAAAACTTTTGTTATATAGAAATAAACCCTTATCTTTCCTTGATGGAACAGAAATTAAAATTGACTATATCTTAATTTCCGCCATTGATATTTTTGCTAAATGAGTAATGATGAATGTCAAATGATATGCATGAAGCCCTGAAGGAGAAATTGCAGTACTACCCCGACAAAGTCCTTTCCTACAGGCTGTACTGTCAAGTCAATGCGAATAAACTCGGTTTGTCGTCTCCGTGGAAAGTTCAGACAATGGAGCGATTCCCGCCACTAATACTGAGAAAATGTTCGTTCGGCGCATGGTTTAAAAACCTTTAGAAAAAAACCTTTGCCAAATTTATATTTTAGATAAGAGGTTTAATACGATTCGCGTTTATAGAAGTAAGCCTTGCACACAATGCTGTCTTGAGGGGTGAACGAACTGTATTTAGGATGTTGTTCTTTAGGTCATTACCCTTCGTTGAAAGATTCAATTCCTTTAACACTCCTCTCTCTCTCTCTCTCTCTCTCTCTCTCTCTCTCTCTCTCTCTCTCTCTCTCTCTCTTAAGATTTATACATGCAAGATGAATTTGAAACCTTAGAAATAACAAGGAAGGATTTTGAAATAAATTAACAACATCCTCAGACGTGCAGATCCTTAAAAGGAAAGCCGAACCGAGTCCTATTTTTTTGTTCATTGCTATCGTCATATTCTTATGCATATATAGGAAGTGGGAAATCCAACTGCTTTGAGAAAGTCCAGAACCTTTTAAATATATTGCATTATTTAAAAGTAGGTAAGCAATTTAAATACCCGCCGTAATCTATATACGCAAAATTTCAGTATACATATACATTGTTACACCATGTTCTAATTTCTGACCAGCTATGATAAGAAGTTTTTAATAGCAACCGGCATATGTTTATATATAAATATATTGGAGATCTGAAAATTTCCACTGCTTGTTGTCCCAAATCAAGTAACTTACTTCACTGCACTGCTCAGATATTAAATCCCCACCTACCCCTCTTCCCACTCTGGCATGAAGAATGCAGTAGCATATATATGAAATACTAGTATTTAGGAATTACAATCTAAGGAGACATTGTCCAATAGTTTTCCCTTGGTTATCGATGCTGGGATCGAAAAAGTCGCGGATTTAAATAGGGTGGGGAGGAGGGGTTAGGGGCAGGGAGAGGTTGGGGTGGGGTATGAGGTGGATCCACACCTGCAAATACGTTTCCCTACAAATGATTTATATGCTTGGACCCACGCTTCGCAAAAATGACCAACTTGTCCCGCCCCCATGTGATGGTGTGTACTCAGTACTTGTATTAACTCTATCAAGACTCATTTTATACACATGTATGCTATGAAGTCATTGTCACATTTTTATAACAGTGTCAGTGCATTCATGGATACTTTGCATTTGTTTCTACGCCCATCCGATGTATCTTCGAACATTACAATTAACCACAATGCAGAAATACATTGTTTGAGTAAAAAGTATTCCTCATAGCATAGGACCAGTTATTTTCACAGTAAAGGCACTTTGGGCATGGATACCCCCCCCCCCCCCCCCATCTTTATCTATATTGAAATTATTTTTTTATGAAAGTCCGAGGTGAACTCACAGATATTTTTAATTGCTTACTAAGTACAGTGTATATGCATGATACTTTATCGATAACGTAACTTATTTGTCTTTTTTGCTTGTTCTAAAATAGCGTATTTCGACAGACACTTTTTAAATGTCAGTCGAAAAAATCGATTTTTAAATATAGCTCATAGAGTTGAAAAGGTTTCATTTTCTAAAAAATAATATACAAACCATTGTTTTCATAGGAAGAAAGTGAGTATCGGTCTCAGCTTTTTAAAATATTAAAACAAATGTGGAATTGGTGGTGGTGGGAGGTGGGGATTCCATGCCGCAAGTGCATGTAGTTACATGTATTGCCGTGTAGCTAGCTTTCAAATAGGATCTGCAGATTTACCTATGTCTGATCTCTGATTTGACTTATTTCTTATAGGGTCTCTGCATGTAACAGGAACATAAACAGAATTGGATTTGAAGGAAAATTTAAAATTGAATTATCTTATATATAGTTGTTAACAACTTTAACATCAGTTTAAATCAAAACTGAGCTAAAGAATTATTATATTTCCTAAATATTTTATTTCGTATATATAGAATTGTTGTGCTTGTCGTTGTGATAACCGATAAAATGAACTCTTACTGATTGATAAACAATAAAAATATATCTAAATTTCAAAAATTTATTCTCATTATTTATAGATGCCATTATCCGAGAGGAAAATTTTCATTAGCCCTTTTTATAAAAGTGAAAACCAAACAATATTTCCGGGTTGCATGTTATTTTTTGTATAAGCTTTTGATAAGTAGCTTATACTGATGCTTTTTGTCAAACAACAAATATCCTTGTTTGTTAAATTACAATGGAGAGAGAGAGAGAGAGAGAGAGAGAGAGAGTGAGAGAGAGAGAGAGAGAGAGAGAGAGAGAGAGAGAGAGAATTTTCGTTCATATTACTAATAGATCTATGATCTATACAAGATATATGAGGGATTTAACCCTGGCATAGTCGAAAATTCATTATTATTCATCAAAATGGACAATAGGATAATACGGATACTTTAAAATGTTGAATGCAAATTACCGTACGATGCTACGGCATCTTCATTACCGGCTATAGCGGTATATATTACGACGATCAATTAAGGAAGCTGATTGAAGGATTGCCAGAGTATTTATATCTAGTAAGGAATTGTTTACAACAACTAGGTAATTACGTATCTATATCAATGGATCCACACGCATAAGGCATGAAACGTGCGATCTTACATAATTTTGTTTCTTGATTAAATTATCAACCCCCCTTCCGTCTCCGAAAAATACAGAATAATTTCATTTTATGGTTTCAGTAACATCATGGCAACCAATTCTTTTGTAATCTATTTGATATACATAACACCAACGCAATAAAAATGATTCGAATAGCACTAAGATTTAACAAAGTTACACAAAAGCGCTTGACGACGTACATATACACTAAAGAATTAGAATTGACCTTAAAAAAAAATAAAGGAAGTTATATGATAGATTAAGAACTATCTTAAAAATATATGTGTAAAAAATTTAAAACACATTAAGTATTGAAGTGTGCTTATAAGTAAAATCAAGAATTCAAATCAGTCATTTAAAAAAAAATGTTTTCATATCTTGCAGGAAGTAAGAAAACTACATATAAAAAATCTGATTATTGTTTGAATTTGAGTGATGATATATGCCTAGACAGATAATAAGTTTGCAAATTTATACTTCCTCAAAATGTTAGAAATCCTGAATCAAGTTGGAAATTTTATTATAATTTGGCGTAATGTAATATCCTCAATATGGGATCAAACGATGATAAATTCTAAATGCCCATTGCACTGAGCACGTGCAGTATTCCAATGTGTCAATCTTGTCATGTTTATTCATGAATCGGAGCGAAATACCCTCCTCATTCTTATCTAAACGTACATCGTGAAGGTTATACCCGGGATTGATATTGTTCAAAAAGGCCATACTCCTTCGCCCCCCCCCCCCCCCTCCATCCCACCCAATGTATCTTTTTGCAACCAACACAGTTAGCCAAGATGGACGCTAAATTTACAGTTTACACTTATTTCCTTTATTCTTACTTAGAATAACCCCATGCATGTTTTGTAACGTGTAAATCTTATTGAAACAACGTTAAACGACACAGAAGGGATCAGTAAAAGATGGGATCTCTAAAAGAAGGGATTAACAAAAGAAGGGATCAATAAAAAAACGAAGACAAAGCAAAGTTTATGAAGATATTTTTCAGTGTTATTTTTCTGACATTTTAACAGTCAACACGGCGCGATTTAATGATATCATTAAATTTGTAAAATCACACAATTTTCAGGGATGAAACTTCCTCTTACTATCCCAGATGTTAATTCAATAAAAATATGCAAAATTGCCGGCATTAGAGTGCATTTACAAATGCACGTGGGTGAAAATATGCCATTCAAAACTACACCCCAAACACTACAAAAAATTGAAGAAAATTAAATTTTGAAAATATCCCTTTGTATCGTATCTAAGGCGTGGTGCATTTCTTGTTGTAAAGCCTTTGTGCTACAATGGACAATGCGGGGGATCTATTTAAACACGCGGCGTATTAACAGGTATAGACGATACAGGTACGCGATAATCCTCTTCTGTTACCTGTTCGACGCGTTCTCGTTTTTGACACGTATAAGAAATTGCAGTACAGTATTGCATGAACTAGTGATCACGTTTTCGTCTTTCGCAACTCAAGAATTTCCCGAACTAGATGTCGTGATCGATCATCAAGATTATGGTTATTGATGATCGATCAGGAGTGTTTGGTGCAGAAGAACAACGAATAACTTCTTCTGTAACAGAGAGAGAGAGAGAGAGAGAGAGAGAGAGAGAGAGAAGAGAGAGAGAGAGAGAGAGAGAGGAGAGAGAGAGAGAGAGAGAGAGAGAGAGAGAGAGAGAGAGAGAGAGAGAGAGAGAGAGAGAGAGAGAGAGAGAAAAAGAGAGGAGAGAGAGAGAGGAGAGAGAGAGAAAGAGAAAGAGAGGAGGAGAGAGAGGAGAGAGAGAGAGAATAGGAGAGAGAGAGGAGAGAGAGAGAGGAGAGAGAAGAGAGAGAGAGAGAAAGAGAGAGAGAGAGAGAGAGGGGGGGGGTGAGAAGAGAGAGAGAGAGAAAGAGAAAGAGAGGAGAGAGAGAGAAGAGAGAGAGAGGAGAGAGAGAGGAGAGAGAGAGAGAGAGAGAAGAGAGAGAGAGAGAGAGAAAGAGAGGAGAGAGAGAGAGAGAGAGAGAGAGAGAGAGAGAGAGAGAGAGAGAGAGAGATTGAGATTGACGGATGTTTCGAATATCACACAAGTGTTACTAGTAACTAACGATCTAATCAGTACATAAAAATATTCCACAACACAGTTCTCTCTCGAATGATGTAACCGACTTCCCACTCAAATTATGAACATATCAAGAAAATTATGAGGAAAAAAAATCCAATTATTCTCTTGGTTTGAATAATATTAGATACAATTCTCTTTTCCGTCTGTTTAATAAGATTTTAAAAAAAACCAGTTGATACCAAAGGAAGGTTCTAAGATTTCACAATTTCGACAAATATCAGCCAAGTAAAAATAATTTTCAGTCCTGGAAAAAAGACTGAAATTCTAAAGGACGGTAAAGGCAAGTAGTCGTTATTTTTCAAAAGAATTGTTACAAAACATTGTGAACAAGATTTAAAAAATGTAAGACGTGAAAACCCCTTTTATGGGTAATTGTATGGAATACTAAGTGGAAATTTTACAATTTCGATCAGCATTTAATTTATTAATTGAAAGAAGGAAAATCCCATCTTACGGGAATAAGATGACAAACATATCTGTTTATGAAGCTCGTTATGTAAACAGAAATACAAAGGTTTTAAAGACTTTTTTGAATGGGTGGTATTCATAAAAAAATTCATTTCGTAACCTTTTCTTTTACATAAGATGACTTGCAAAATAAACGAGGGCGAATTATTTCGTTTTTTATCATCAGGCAATGCGCGTATCGTAATTTTTTTTTTAAGTGAAATGAATTTTTAATGTTATGAAGTTCACCACCAGTAAACTCTGTGATCAATGTGCCATGGAATACACACCTTGTCATAAAATACAGAGATGTGAATAACATCTATAATACAGTAATTGATCAAACATCTATATCCTTCTTTGTAAGAAAAAATCGTCCAACTAATAGTGTTTGAAAGCACATCAAATATGATGTATGACAATAATAATAAACAATAACAATGAACAGATCCAAAAACCCACAACGATATTTGCTGTAGTATGAATTTTGTTTAATTAATTCCAGTTCAAATTTGATAGGACGATGAGCGATCATATCACAAACATTTGTACGTTCATATAAAAATTCAAATGTGAATTTTTACATTAATAATTTAACTTATTGTAACAGAATGGTAAAAGAATTCTAAAATATGATTTTCCCCTCAGAAAATTCAAACCAAATGCCAATAACTAAATTATTTTTGCTTTCATAATGAAAAATCACTGCTAAATGTATCAATCACAAGTATATTTGAATTGGAGAAGTTGATAATGTCTACAACTCGAGCAGGTACTAAAACTATATCAACTACTATCTTTTCCACTTGGGTTTTAACCCCAAAAGGTTGTACCTTTACGATGTTTCTATTAATTCTTTTTGTTACCGTTAAATCCCGCCATAATGTGACCTATTTCTGTTTGGAACTTCCATCGTATGATCTTCTTTTAATGAATTGAGAAATGTAAAACTTGATCACATGCATTTAACTCAAACCTTATTCCGAAATGTCTATTGCGAAATTCTTAAAGCAAACAAAATTTGGCACGCCAATATTACGACATAATCATAACGTCCGCCTTTTATTGGAATTGTAACTTTAGACAACCCAATACCTATTGGAAACGAAGAGAATATAGTATGTTTTTCCAACAGTGATTACGATTATGAAAATAAGTAATTAATAATCTGATAAATGACGTGCTTATAAAAACCAAATAAGCAATAAAGACCACCAGGATTTAAATTTGTGGCGTAAGAATACAACCATGTCTATATAAGTTGGTTTTTAAACTTTTTTGGGATGATAGTCCATACCTCGAATTAATTAAATCGTAATGGTTAGCGGAAAATGCGAACGAATTAAGCCTTTTAATTTATTTTAAATCAAAACTATATTCAAGTGTCGTGGGGAAAACTTTGTTTTCAAATTCATTAAAATCATATTTTTGGAACATATTGATTAATAAAAAAAAAGGTTCATTACATGTATAAGTAATTCTATCAAATTCTTGTTTTAAACCGATGGCAAGACTCAATTTACTCCAGGACATCTACTGCTCTTGCAAGTAATTGATCTGTTATGTAAATTGTGTAGGCGAAAAATAATTGAACAAGGATTATTTATTATATTGCTCAAAGCCAGATATCTTGTGTGTGCGGATTAAGTATAGTCCAAGTTTCTATCACCTTTAATACGTTGTCAAATTGTTATGTAATCAATTAACCATCCATTCTGTTCTACAATGGACACACAATAAATAATGTTTTGATTTGCATAGCCATTTAGTTTTTTCCAAAGATGTTGTTTATGAAACCAAGTAGTGTAGCAGACTCGCATTTAGCACGCCAAACACTTGCATAACGTTCAAAAGAAATTATGCAAATTGCATAACAGTAAATACAAATGTTTTCCTAATATTCAAATATGCACATCTAAAATGTTGATTTTTGTCCTTCGAATTTTCATGAAAAAAGACCATAAACTTAATTACCTACACAACTCTTTAATTAAACAGTTTTATGGATATTAGTATGAGCTATGATATTTAATTTACACATAAGTGGTCAGATAATGTTATTGAATATATGTCGTATGTTTTTGTAAGTAATCAGTGAAGGGAAAGCAGGGCTTGGTATATAAACCTCAGCCTTAAAATGAAAATCAACTGTTTCTGAGCATGCAGTCGTCGGTTTTTATAGTGTTTAAAGTACACCATTAATTAGCATAAAGGTTCATGAAAACTAGCCGCATAAGTAAAAACTAAGGATGAGGTGGTCTACATTATATTTTTCTACTTGGTATCATTTCAGGAAATAAAGGATTTCGTTTACAAAAACGAATTTACCATCAAATTCATTTTATAAATACATCTTTAACATAAATTCAAATGTTGGATTTTCCATCTACGATAATTATCAAATGCCCATTATCATAAGGTGATAATTTATCTTCTGGAAAACAAAACATTCCCAGAAATCATATATTTTGCTGCCCGATTTCTGTCAGGTGGTCGGTGTTCGCAGCTACGGAGGAATCTGGGATTACTGGAAAAAAAGGTTTACAAATTATTAACGCGGAATAAAGGATCCCAGATGTTGTAGATTTCCAAGAAAATTAAATCAACAATGACAATGCATCTCTTTATAGGCCAAGGGCATTTAAATATATGGAAAAACCTTACCTTCTCTTTTGGAACCCTTTTTATACAGAAGCATTGATTTTTTTTATATGAATATTTAAATGCAATAAATAGAAAAGTTTTAAAGAAATAAAAACCCCATAACTGTTTCTGTATCCTAGGCCTGGAGAATGCAAGACGAAACGACTCTAAAAATAGATAACAAACGGTAATAGTTCGTACAGTTTAATCTGAGATTAATAATTAACATAAGCAACACCATATTTGGAAATACATGTTTGTCGCAACACCATTTTCTTCAGAACCAATGAAATGCAAACTCACTGATCAGAATTGAAAAACAATCTGAATGGAAAATAACTTGATGACATGTACACAATCTTTACAAATTTGTTTATATCACGCTATCGATGAAGTATTTACGTAATTTACTTGAATTTGTTTACATTTTCAAGCTGTTTACAAATTTTTCAGGAAATGAAAACATGTATCAACGACGTAAACAACCCTTTAAAATGGCTGCATCCTGAATTTTAAATAAGATTATTATCAGTTATGACCTGTTTGGTTTAATTGCAATGTATACAAATATGCATTCTTTTTTTTTTGGGGGGGGGGGTGCAATGCATTGCACAGGGTGCAATGAATTATAACTGAAATTGAAGGATCTAAAAAAAAAACCCGTAAATAACATCAATCCTTTAAGGCTGGTTATTAAAAAAAAATCCATGGTCCCAGATTTAATAGTTCTTCCTGTTCTCCGACAACAATTTTTCTTCCCTGTTCTAGATCTGAAAACTGGTAGATATTTAAAGCCTTGGGGATTTCCCCCTAATGAAGTTTCAAGGCCAACTACATGTATATATATACTATTTGATTAAAGTCTGATAAGATATTTTTTGGAAACAGCTTGCATTTGCAAGCTATGCAGCTGAAAGTTTTCCAGATTGCAAATAAATGTTCCATAAATACATGTATATCCCTGCATTCAAACAAATCTTTGTACGCTTTTCAAATTGTTCATACCTATCAAAAGAGGAACAGTTCTAAATATATAGCAGTTTTGTAATCCAAACATTTTGAATGCAAAATTATATATATCATTATCATAAATACTGGGTAACAATATTGGAAAAGAATATGATATCAAAGGAAATTCACACTTAGCGGTTTGATTGAAATCTTTCGGATTTCCCCACTGCTTTCATAATGAATGATGTTCAAACAGACAATTTTCTATTTTAGTTTCACCTTCAAGAAAATTATTTTATATATATAACTTAAAATGAATCAATTGATGTGCATGTCTTATTCTAAGTAAGAGATCGGTTTACATCTTGTATTTGTACAAAAGAACATTTGAGGTCGTATTTAACAAACCGAAAGGAAAAGAAAGAAAACCTATTTCGGAAAATTAAAGCACAAGTTTAGACATGTAATACGTACCTTTGTAGACCAAAGGTATGTTGCTCTAATCAGAACAATGCATAAGGTTGGCGTTCGTGAAAAACCTTTAATTTCGTTTCCATTGACCATGACCTACAAAAACAACCTTTAAGTTACCTTCTGTAAAGTATAACGCATGGACTTTTTTTCATGGGCTTTAAAAATACATAAGAAAATGTAACGCAGAATATCTTTGAATGATCTGTACTTGGTTCTGTTGAATAAAAGAATAGTGGAATCTATGGAAATGAAATGAAGTGTATGGACAGCGGTCTTGGAATCAAGAAACAAGCAGAAACATAATAATATATTATAATGAAATACTTTTTGTGCTTGATCAAACGACACCATGAAGAAATTCTATTGCAATTTTGAAACTAATTCCCAGATTCTGAAGCAAAGGCTACATGAAGGGCCATCTAGATCTGTTGCACCACGCCTAATTATTACATTAAAAAAACTGCAGCTGTTTTGTTCGCTTATTTATGTTCTTTTTTTGTTTTGTTATTTCTTTATTTATTCACCTATTTATAGTGTACTAATTCATATCATAGACTGAAGAATCTTTTACATTTCATTATATCTTATTTGATTTCTTACAATGCACACCATCAATTTTGTTTATGTAATGGATTATCACATTAATAACCCTGCCCTAATGTTTACAGGGGTCGTGTTGATATCTCATTCATAAAACAAAAACGAAAATTTTGAAGAGAAAGAGAAAGTAGTAGTATCCGCACTTAAGTGCTGAATTGCAAAAGTGTAAATAATAATCCATATATTACGCCAATAATTGGCCCTGATGAGCCCTTAAAATGAAGAGTACACTTCCTTTGGGTGCAAGTATTTATATTCATATCCATTACCCAATGGAATATTTTAATCACCGAAATTAGTAGCAGCAACAACAAAAATTATATATACAACGCTAACTTTTGTTTGAATGCAATATTATGAATAGTTGTTTGCGAATTAATACCCTAAAATAAGTAATGTAAAATGGATAGAAACAAGGCATCAAAATGTTCTTTGAATATGAAATGAAGTTAAATGAACGTGATTTTGTATTTAAAGAGCAGTGTAAATAAAATAAGAAATCAGCAAGGGGCGACCAAACTGAAAACAAAAATTAATGTATACATAATTATGTAAAAGGATTAAAAAGACACCCATGGGTCTGAATGGTGACAACCTTGCAACAACCCATGTTAGATAATGCTGAAAACAGTGACAATTCAACGATTAACTACTAGTTATAATTTCGCAAGCTTGAATTCTGCCACTACATGAATGGGGTCAAAATATCTTGATAAGCTCTTGATATATAGAATCATTTTAACAAGACCCTGGACATTCGGTAGGATGTAATTATCTTTTTCTTGCATCAGAACAAGTTAAGAATGACGCTGGTATACACAGATTGCGTAGTCTCAGCTCAAAAGCCAGACAAATCTTGTTGATTTCAAAGAACCAATGGCTGAGTGGCCAACAATGAAATAGACAGGCCTACGTCACAGTGCTGTTTGACACATCTACCCAAAGTCCAAGCTCCTGTCAAAATGGTTCTATTTATCAAAAGCAAATAAGAAATGAAAGAAAACAACAGGAGGGCAATTGTCTAATCTATTTGTCAATGAATTGTAACGTAAGCAGCAATAGTTTAGGTGTAGGGGGTGAATACTGTAGATTCCTATTTAAACACGAGGAATTAATAAATCGCGAGAAGGAGATCTCGCGGATTTTAAAATCTCACATATTTTTCAGACAGATAAAAACTAAATGAAACTATGATAAAAATTCGACTTTCGCAATTTCATATTCAAGCAATTTGATACAAAACGGTTGAGTCGTGGAATTAAGTACTCGCATAAAATAAGGAATCTACAGTATTTCAACCTTTATTTGATCATTATAAAATGATTGAGGGACTTAAATATAGGTATTACACATACTTGCCTAAAATAATACTTAATGCAAGTTGTCATGATCAAGATGTGCAGCAAGAATAAAAGTTGTGTAAGAATACATGTAGCAGTAACGATAATTTTTTAAGAGATTATGATCAACCATTAAACTAAGGGACCGGATTAGCCTCGAGTGCATTTTTCAAACCTAGCATTCAATGTATCTTGAAGTGAGGAGCAAGACAAAAAGAAACCTAAACTGAGTTTATATCAGATACTGGCATAAAACAATTTTCATTTCTCTTTGCAATTTGACTTTAAACATTACTTTCAAAAGGTTTTCTTTTGCATATGGATTCAATTTTTCTTCGAGATGCTCACAGGGATGGAAACAATTCATGCATTTTCAGAGTGTGATCAATAAAGACCCACCATTACACAAGAACCCCTATCCCCAAAGGGTATTGAATTTCAAAACTTGCTCATCATAACTGGGTGCTAAGTGATCAACGCCAAAGGAAAAAGAACATTGTTAGAAATAATCATAGAAAATTTAAAGCATTTTAACTAATTGTTTTATGAAACCCCATCCTAGCACCAAAACCCATTACTTCGAGTATTGAAATTTATATTTTAGGGAAAGTCTCGATACTTACTGGTCATGTCTTAAACGATTAAAGGGGCATGGTTACGATTTTGGCAAAAATTATTTTTCTGGTTTTAATGTTTACAATACTTCAGTAAGCATTTTTTTTTTATAGCCAACCAAAATTTAAGTCTCAGTCATCAAGTTATAAACGAGATGAGATACAGAGCTTACAATTCTTTGTTATGTATACAAAGCTCATTTTATGTTAATATGTTTTTGTTTACATTTTGAATGAAGAAAAGAAAATTCCATTTTTAAACCTAAAATGAATCTGATAAACGTTAGGAACTGTTTATTTTTGCTCAAAACGAGTTAGAAGATAGAAAAATCAGCTTGAAATAGATTTTTACTGGTATATTGAACCAATGTAAACAAATACGGGACACGATCCTTGTTTACATGACAAAGAAGTGTAAGCTCTGTATCTTGCTTATAACTCTACGACTGACACTCAAATTTTGGTTGATCATTAGAGACGCATTTCCAAAGCACTGTAAACAGTAAAAATAGAGAGAGAAAATATTTGAACAAGGCTCATATACTCGTTAAATATAATATACACAGTATCTCTGCAAGATGCACACCAGTTGAAGAGAAAATTATGAACAATTGATGCATTTTCATTGTGACCAATAACACCCTACTCAAACACCAGAACCTTTGACCAACGGGTTATTAATTTTAATACAACTCTATTACTTATTATTTAAATGTACTCAGATCGCCTGTTTGATGCCAACGAGAAGAGAAGATTTAAAAAAAAAAGAAAATGAGTGTTTTCACAATGCAACCAATGAAGCTCAGTACAGGCACTAGAGCCTGTGGTCATTGGGTAAAAAAGGGTAAATTTATTAAATTTATACATTTTTAACCTAAATTGGGGAATGGAAGTCAGGAGAGCAAAACTTGTTTTTCCTTCTATTGAAGATGCTACATTCAAAATTTTTTCAAGTTTTAGAGAGGGAGAAAATGTTCAGACCGGACAAAAACAGTGGTTCACTTGAGTGACAAAGGTAACCTGATAAATAATGGCCGCTAAAAATCACATAAATCCAGACAAATAAAAATAAACTGAAAAAAGGAAAAAAAGCAAAGAACGAAAGTCGTAAATGATTCCTAACTTATCTCTTCACGTCACGATGATTTTAATTGAAAATTATGACTATCTAACAGTTTGATAAATTAAAGAATTATACTAACGCGTCTATCAATGTGGAAAAACCAATCTTTTTTAAATTAGGGAAACCCAGGTGTAGTGATAATGAAAATTTGAGACAGTATCATTCTTTTGAATAAGTTTTAATAAAACATATAATAAGAGGCCCAAGGGCAACATCGCAAGGCAACAATAATAACAAGATTTCAAAAGATTTCTCTTAATACTCCTATGTAAAGATTTGACCCCCGTTGTGGCCCTACCCTACCCCCGGGGATGATGATTTGAACAAACCTGAATTACACAACCTGCATTACGATGCTTCCAGCAAAGTTACAGCTTTTCTGGCCAATTGGTTTTTGAGAAAACGTTTTTAAAGCATTTTCTCTATATAATCCTATGTAATACCGGTAATTCTTTCCCCCATTGTGTGGCCCAACCTACCCCATGGGATCATGATTTGGGCAAACTTAAATCTACACTACCTGAGGATGCTTCCACCCAAATTTCAGCTTTCTGGCCGATTGGTTCTTGAGAAAAAAAATTTTAAAAATGTAAAAATTTGACCCATACTGTAGCATCCCCGTTCCTCCTGGGATGACGACGCCACCAAAGACAGACAACGGGCAAATTTTGATCAACAAAGCTCACTTTAGCCTTCGACTCAGGCGAGCTAATAAAATCAGTGTAAAAACCAATACAATTGTTTTTCGCAACTTGTGTGTGAAAAATATATATTAAGTAATTAAGTATATATATATAAAGTTTTAAATCAACACGAAGGAAAGCCAGTAAAACTTATAAGGGTATATGAACATTGCATAGAATCTCAGAGAGTTTATATAGGTATAAAGCGTTTCTAAAAATCCGTCGGAAAAAAGACGAATCCAAATCTATACCAAAAGATAGATAAGATAACTAAAGACTTTTTAATGATTCTTGTTTGAAATAGAATACTAATACTTTATTTGATAAATTATCCTAAATCATCGGAGGGCAAAGATGTTTAATTTCATGTAGTTCAAAAATAAGTGGGAAAGGCAACTGAAAGCAGGCATTGAACCACTCATCGTAGGCCGAACTAAGACGATATAACTATTAATCATAATAGAGCAAAATAAATGTACTAGTAGGCAATATTGAATTTTTAAAATGTAGCCGGGTTATGTATGATGATTTTAAGATATAACAAATGACGTATGATGAATCAGGTACTGTGATTTGATATATGGATAGAACTATAATTCCAGTCCTGTATTTTTGAAAATGTACAATTTCGTTTAATTCGTTTAGGAAAAAAATACCAATAAAGCTAAAACAAAAACTAAAATAAGTCTGATATATTTTCTAAAATTTCTTGTACGGTTTTATGAATTGGAGACATCATAGTTGTTCGTCTCAAGCAAATTCTGTAAAATTATTTACTTACCTCGATGATTTTAAACGTCAGCAAAGAGAATAGATTCAACGCAAGAAAAAAATATCTATATAGCATAACAGATTTAAAGATCGAGGGTGTAATAAGTAAAAAAGAAATAAGATAAACTTAAACATAACAATTTTCATTTGTAAAAAGTTTTTAATAGATATCTGAACTGTAAACCTGTAAATAACACCATGAGCATACAACTATTGTAAACAATTTCAAGAATAAAACGGGTATGAAATTAAAGATATCGTAGAAAATAGTGTACAGCAATCAAGTATAAAGTTAAGCATGGATAAAAAAACAAGTCTCTCGGTATTCACAATATATTTTACTATTCTAGTAAGAAAGAGATAAGGAGAAATTATGTGAAATATTGGTATACTGCGGGCCCTGCTTCAACCACTTCACGTGCACTTCATATTTCTCCTCAGTGCCCTTTTCTGTGGAAACGAAAACATTCCTTGCTTGTGTTTCTTTATGTCAAGATGACGTCATAAAATCATATAAAAGTTTGAATTTCTAACAGTTTGAAATACTTGAATTATTCTTATTACGTCTGTAAACGTGGAAAAAGCATTATTAAATATTTAATTAGGAAAACCCAGGCGTATAGTGATAATGATAATTTGAGACAGTGGCTTTTTCTTGTACATAAGCTTCAACAAAACCTATCCGTGAAACAATCAGAGTAAAACCATAATTCTCTTAGCAAGTTCTGTTCGAAAATATGTAAGCATGAAATGAATTAACACGCAAGAAATGCTATGAAAAACTAAACTGTAATATATATATAATAAATTCTCATAGATTTTCTCGAAGCATAAAGCGTGTTTATAAATCTAATGAAAATAAGATGAATATAAATCTATACAAAAAGATAGATAGAAGAATTCAAAACTTTTTAATGATACTTGTCTGACATCGGGGACTTGATATAACATACATGTATATATCATTTGAATAGATGAGTGATGAATACGTCCCACGGTATGTTGATTTTAAAATGACGTATTATGATAAAGAACATTTGATTAGAATCTAGTGAAATGATACATGTGCTTGTGATTACAATAATTAATGTATATTGTGCGTTTTCAAAAATGCTAGAAAAACAATTTTACAGGTATAACAATCTACTTCTAGATACCAATAAAACTAATACAAAAAACAAAATCAAATTATTTATGTTTCATATGTTAAAAAATAAATCATCAAACTGGTACGGTTTTCATGCCTCTAAAACGTAGTTTTTTTTTTACTCAAACAAAACACTTGTCTAAATGAATTTGAAATGAAGTTCAACATAAGAGAAATATACTAAACGATTACATTTATCATGACAGATTTCAAGTAAAATATTATAAGTAAAAAACATACCAAGTAAAATTAAATTTAAAAAAATTCTAACATAATATTAAGTCGTTGTATCTGGTTTAATATAGATATCTGAACTGTCAACCGGTAATTTCAATGTTAGCTTACACTGATTAAAACCATTGTTCAAGAATAAAACACATTGAAAGTAAGATATATCATAGGAAGAAAAATATTAAAAGTGCTGCATCACACCTTCCAAGACTGAAACCGATTCTAAATTAAAAATAAGATATATCCTAGAAAATAGTGAAATACAATCAAATACGAAATTTATACTGGATAACCACCCCTTCCAAAATCAGAATAAATCTAACTATAAGAGGAAGAAACTGAAAGAGAGAAAATTGGTACATGTATACTACAGGCGCTGATTCAGCCACTTTATGTGCACTTATATTTAATCCTCTGTGGGTTTTTTTGTGTCGAGGTATAACACATCCCTGTTTTCCAAGATGAGATTAAACAAAATTAATCATGTCGGAGATTCTTCTTGTGTCATAATGCGGGGGTGACGATAACGATGAATCTTATTGCTCCCTTACAGCAAGGACGGAAGTCGCTGATTCAGTTAAATTTGCACTTCAGCCTTCACACAGAGAATTCCAAGAATATCTAGAAGTGTATTGGCATGTGATTCAAAATTATTTGAAATACCCAAGTATTGATATCACACGCACATTGAGATACCAGCAGCTTTTAAAAGTGCTTTCAAAAGAATAAATGAACTTCCATGAACAGCTTTATTTAAACCACTTTCAAGAAATTTCTTTATACGGATTTGTAACAGATATAGTGGGTACAATGTATCGGTTCTAGTTTGGGGAAAATAGTTTGAGTTTCTAAATTGACTAAATGGGAAGAGATAAGAAAGTGGGTTTTTTTTAATAACAGGTTACAATCTAGTTGTTCTTATGTCTAGATGGACGCCCCCATCCCCCCTCCCCCCCAAGAAGTGACTTAGACTGTAAGTTACTTGTACTCACTGCTATCTACTTTAAGCACGATAACAATACATTAAACCAAAACATCGTCTACGAGAACAGCCAGATATACAGTAAGATCGCTGGATGAATTTAAATTAATGAGTTTAATTTAATTCAAACAACATTTTATTAATGAAGATATGTTGAATGATTGGACAACGGGAATTATCTACAGTCCTTTCCAAGTTTAATGAAGCATATAAATCTTGTCAGTAAATATTAAAATAATTAAACATAATTTCAAAACATTGTATATTGCTACTATAAAGATATAGTATTAAGGTAACAATTAGTTTTTTTAGTGTCCATTTATAACATACCAATTTATTTTGTACAATATTTTGATCCAGTAGACCTAGCCATTGTATTGAACTATCGCAAGGTGAAACAGTTCTAATAAATTTGAGTATTAAACCCAAATATTTCATAAATTATTCAAACTTGGAGAATAACTATATTATATAAATCTAAATCTGATTAAATGCGTAAGGTCATAAATGTATATGAAACATGTACACTTCTTGCGATATTCAGAGAATAAGATGATTGGTTTATTATTTTGTGCCGACCAGTGTTGTTGGTCATGTTCAACAAGTTTACACCTACAGTCTGGAAAACCACACCAAAATAAAAAAGGACACATACATTACGAGGCAACTTTTCATTATTGTAATGTAAAAGACAATAAAGAAAGCAAAATCACATACAACGCCGATGAAAAATGATACCCTAGATTACGCTGTTCTTTTTATTTTGCTTAATATATATATATATTGCTGAAATTCATGTTTTTTACATTAATAAGTAGGTTAGAACATCTTAATTTAAAGTGTTAAACAACACTTATCGTACCATGACAATACGACATAGGATTGGATATCTTATATCGAATTTCAAACGTTCGATGTATGAAAAATGTCTGACAACTTATTTGCTCTATCCAACAACTCAGGGCGGACATCCTTTCGGATAAGATAGGGGATATTCGATCCGCGTTTTGCTTAGAGTAAAAAAATAAGGAAGATGAAATGACTTGTCGAATTGTTTTGCTTAAAACAAATATAATACGAAGGAAACTTTTCGTATTTACCTTTAAAAATTGTTGAAATACACTTGTAGTAATGTTTTTGACGTTTACTTGATCAAATAACTAACGATCAGTACACAATTTAAAGTACATATACGTCATGTTTTTAAAAAAAAATTAAACAATTAATATCTTTTTTAAATATTATTCAAAACTACTGAAATTTCAATACGCATTGAAATATGAATTATAATTTGATAAAATTGACAATTTTCTTCAAAAAGTGATAAATGAAGCATTCTTGAACCAAGATTGATATGAAATGTCAATCAAACATGTAAAAACTCTTTAACAATTTCAGTAACAAAGTTTGACATCATATATTGATATTCAAATTACATCATATAACATAAGCATTCAAGTTCTTGGAAATGAAAAGTGGCGATAACGAACAGTGTTCTAAATCAAAAGTTAAAATATAAAAATCAGGAGCAGAGCAAACAAAAAAAGTTAGAGGCAGGATCAGGTACCATGGAGACACAATCTTTGTGCTTATCGATATTTAATTTTGAGGACAAATTTTTTTATCAAAATGAAGAAAAAATCAATATACTAGCAATCACTGATTTTGTGTACAATTCAAGAATATTCACTTACATTTTACAGTTTAAAGCACGCTATAAAAAAAACCCTATATAATGCATCCTGCACAGTGCAGTAGTTCTACACTATGTAGATATGTCATTGTATTAATGGAACCTATAAGGCTCCCACCAGTGCAGCTGTCCTTCTCTTTAATTTATGTATTTACATACACTAACTTATATACATATGCGTGAAGTAAGCACTGGGAAACAATTAAAAATGCATGTATATTTAGGCTCGTAATATTTCAAGTAACAGAACTGTTCTCAGAACAAAACTGTGTACAAGTAGTTTGTTTTGACAGCAAATCGACGTGTTCAGTTCTTGATGACATAGTTTATGCAAAAGGAAATGAAACTCACTTCACCACACTCTGATCTCATTCTTAGCTAAATTTAGGGAAATATTTTGTAAACCACATCCACTTCCTCCGTAAGTATTGGGTGTCAACTTTAATTCAATCCTAGCTTAGGCTCGAATAGTAAACCTGTATATTGATTAGTGACAGGTCATGTTGGTGCAATCTAGTATCAGTGGTGTACATTTACCCCAGAAAAACTTCTGGGGCTTTTTTGTCACTAGTAACACAATTTTCTAGGGTATAAGTTCGGGTTTTTTTTTCAAGCGTCGGATTTTGTTGTGTTGGTACTTAATCAATCATGATAAATGCGATTTAAATCTATTACAATAAAATATAGGCAAATCAAATGAAAGGGACGATGTAAACAGCGTCTAGATAGTCATATATGGTTTTGTTAAATCATGTCAAAAAATTTAAAAAAAAAAAACGTACTACTTTAATGTAAAATACAAATTTGACACCTCATTTTGAAGTCCTACTTTGGAGTGAAATAAAATAAATATCCTTTCATTATATGAGTAAGTAACTGCTGAATAACTATTAATTTAAAGTATCTATAGTTAGCATTCTATACCTTGTATAAAAGCTTTTTCATTAACGCTATATGTTTAAACTGTGAATAATACTGACGTTTAATAAAACAAATCTAACATTACATACATTAAACATGTACCTGTGAACATAGTCTTTAATTTTTATCAATGAAAGTGCAACAAAAAAATGAAACACATGCTTGAATGATTACTTTTTTCTAAGTTACATTATTTGCATCACATTTCAATCGTTGTACACCCAGACAGGGAAAGAACGTAGAAGACTGATCTATATTAATGAATATGACTAAAACTAGGATACTGTTTCTTTTATAATCCGGATGCACAAAATGTAAAGAAGTTTGACAACTCTTTATCAGGAAAATTCAATGAAAACTATGATCACCTCTTTAAAACAACATCTAAGTTTCAATAATAAAATTGTTAATAATAAATTTATTATCCATTGTTTTATTAAAGGCTGTTAAAGTCAATTTCTCAAATGCATTGATCAATCTGCGCTCTTGTGATGTATATCTGAAGTCTAAATCCGACACATATCTACATTATGTTCAGCCATTTTAACAAGCAGGGTGAAGGTATTGCATGTAATCTTGTTCTGTCTTTAGTTAATGTACGCGATACAATATCAAGCTGCATGAACGTAACACTGACTTAACCCCAACAGGAGAAATAAAAATGATAGAAGGCGTATATTCAGCAAGCTTTTAAAAATGCGCAATGTTTAGTCTGGTCTTCAATGCTTGGATACGCGATCAGGAGTGTTATGTTGTGTTATGTAACAATAGAAATGGCGAAATCAACCATGTCAATCGAGACATTAAAATGTATAAGTTGTCACCACACATTACATTAACGCCCATGTATGCACAATGAGAATAATGTGGTGCAAAGACAATCCTTCTGTAATGTTTAGATATTTATATTTTCCTAATTTTTCTTCATGTAAGTCTTTGAAATAAAAAAAAAACCTGTCCTTAACAGGAACAGGATACAGATAAGAATTACTAAGCAACTAAACAGTTGATTGAGTAATCATGAAGGTATACTCCAATACACAAACATCTGCATTACATATAGTTATTAAATTACTAGCAACATACGTAATGTTTGCTTTTTACAAAACAGAAAACCGTTTTTTGGGGAATCTAAATTGTCATAACATTTTTAATTAAATTCTACATCCAGATCTGTCGGTAGTTATTACCGTATTTTCAAAATATTACCAGTGATGTATTTTCTTTAAAATGCTAGATTTTTATTGTGAAATCTCACAAAAAAACCAAAAAATAAAGTGTTTATTTTTTCTGAAAATATGTATGTTTAGGCGTCAGTTGTTTTTTAACATATAATAAAAATAGACGCAAAGTTGTTTCCGTTTTACATTCCATTGATTTTCAAAACACGAGACACATTTCCATCCGTCACAGGTGATAAGGCCGATGAAATTAAAACGAAAAATGATCTATAAATACGTCATACAGATGGATTTAAAACGTAAAGGTATTTTTTTGTGTACCTTTTAAAAGAAAAAGGCTGAAGGCATTGAATACCGAGAAAGTAGGATAAAATATTGGTACACGAAAATTGAGATTTCTGACGTCTAACTTTTAAAATCTTTATTAATCAATATATCTGCGCTATTTCACACCAAGAAAAATATGTTTTGATATGTACCATTAATAATTAAGATTACATTCATTTTTATCATGTAATTTTCTATCTAGAGAAAGGTATTTTTCAAACATTAAATGATTATGCATGCATAAGTAACAACTAATAGAAAATTTAGCGAGAAAAGGAATTATAAAATTATATTCTATACACTTGCTATATACATACTTGAGAAAAAAAATAAAGATTAAATTTATTAATTACATCTTATCTGTGTAAATGTAATAATAAAGGTTAAATTTATTGATTACATCTTATCTGTGTAAATGTAATCATTGTGCTTTCTGGTGATTTAAGTTTTCAGATGTACGTGAAACAAGCCAGTTTTTGTACACATATATTAAAATTGCTTTTTTTTAAAAACTTATTCAAGTGCAAAACAGATTTTACTTTTGGAAAAATGTAGACATATGCTCAATGCATTAAACATACTACATGTATGTTCTGTTGTTGATGATTTTTTTTAAAAAATTTTACTACTGTATTAATATACTGTTAAATCATTTAATTTTCTTTTCGTAATTTTTTATCATAACCCTTCTTAACAACAAACTGACGGTAATCTGTTGATTGAAGCATTGATAATCAATATTTTTCTTCCTGCTTTTTCCTTTTTCATGAACGTTAACCGACAGTTAAATGGAAAGAGGTAAAATTTTATGAGTTTACCAAAACATTTTTAAATTTATTTGTTTAATCTATTATAATATGCATCTCTAGTTCCAAACCAAATTCACGGCATGATTCGTAGCCCAGAACTCATTGTGAAACTAATTTGAAGTCTCGTGCCACATAGGTATCAATCTTTGACTTCCTTGGGTGCATATATCAACACTCTATTAAGTATTAAGCAGATATTGTAAACCTATTATTCCAAGGGATGAAAGATATTGTATTAATTGTCACACTTGTTGAAGATGAACATCATTTTTTATTTATATGATGTCCTCTTTATAAAGAACTACGAAGTGAATATTGTTCACTTTTTAATAATGTATTTCATGTATATCTTATGAAATTCTTAACCCAGCAGATGTAAAATCAACAAGAAATATTTGTAACTTCATACGTGATCCATTTAACATAAGAAAATCTATGAAATAATCATATTAGTATACTGTACGTATGACTTGCGACACATGTGGTTTTTGTCAATAAATTGAATTGAATTAAAAAAAAAAAGTATCATACTTTCGTCAATCATTGATAAAACACTTGGTATGAAACAGCTCTAGTTCAAAATAGAATGTGCGTGGGTGGATAGAAGGTTTGCGACAACCACGCCCGGTCACTGTATGCCTTATCTTTTATGGAAAAGATAAAAATAAACGTAACAAGTTACAAGTCAAGATGGCTTTGCAACTTTTTCATTTCCCTGGGTACACTACTTATGGAGTGATTGTCGTATTCATTTAAAAAATGGGATATGTGTCATTTCACGTTTAAAGTTAAAAAAAAGAAAAGAAAAGAAATTCCCTTTGCTTGCTTTAATGGGTAAATAATCGTGCGAAAGAGATCATGTTATTTATAGATCTTTATCTGATATTTATTGTTAAGAATCCTTTAATTGATTATACATGTATTGTTTGTATAATTTTTATGTATAATGTACATTGCAGTTTATTATATTTCAAATAAAAAGGTTATTCAAATCTTCATGCACAAAAGTACCATGGGATTTTACCCGTCAGTATGTATAAAAAATGCTATGGTAACCTCATGTTGATTACGAATACCAGTGTATTGTCCGAATTACTAGAATTACGTGGTCATGCATTCAAATATTTAGTACGAAAATCAAAACCGTTCACATGAAAACCAATATTATTGGTTTAGAAAATAACAAGGACAAAAAGTGTATATAAAAAAAAATAGACGATTTTTTTCTCTGAATATATTGCAAGAGTCTGAGTGCTCTGGTATTGTTTATAGGTCATATAAAATGGGTGGTTTGATTTGATAGCATTTATTATTATCTAAATGTCGCTGAGGTATTCAAGCATATACATATACATAGAACCATTTTAACAGGAGCTTGGACTTTGGGTAGTTGTGTCAGACAGCATTGTGACGTAGGCCTGTCAATTTCACTGTTGGCCACTCAGCCATTGCTCTTTGAAATCAACAAGATTTGTCTGGCTTTTGAGCTAAGACTACGCAATTTGTTATATTTCACTTGAAACCAGCAATCCTTCTGTAGACATTGGCGTCCTAATGCTTAATAAATATTCTATGTTAAACATATCAATCACCATGTTTTCCATCACAACATTTTTACAAATGGTAACACTAGTCGACTTACATACATGTATTGACGCAAGGGAATTTTCGCTAACGTGTCATCCAGGTAACAGGTAAGTATTATGTACGTAAAACGTGAAATAAACATGAAGTGTATGTGTATTTTTGTGAAAACCTCATTGGAGAAAACTGTCCGCGTAGTTATCTTCGTAAACGTTTAGCAAACTATATTCCAACGACGTTCCAATACACAATTGGTTTTATTTTTTCATTTCTTCGTACATGTATTTCACTTGCAAACGTATACATTATTAAGTGTTTAATTTTTCATAAAGAAAGGACAAATATGAAATTTGTGTAAACGCTTTTCATTCCTAATTTCTGGACACAGTTATTGCAATAGGCAATGGACAATGATAATTTTGAATTATATTACAACGCAAACACTTGTTTAGAATATTTAGAATATATATCTATAAAATCTACTTTTATATTGAGAGAAATAGGCCATTATATCAAAGAAGGAAATCACTTTACTTTATTGCTTACCCCATGATTAAAAGGACTGTGAAGGAAAGTTTACCCAATCAAAACCACAGTTTAAGAGGTTGTTTGGTCCCGTCCTTTAGAACTTCCTTATATACTATTCCTTACATCCTATGATCATCGTTCATCAGATAATTATGACATTGAACAACTATGTAATTGAGGACCATGAAAGTTTAATTCAAGACTTTTATTTTAAAAGAAAAACCAATCCCAATAATGTAGCACTAAAATTAAATTCTTTTAAAAAATTAAGGCTTAATATAGACCTTGAATGTTGCATGTACTTAATCAAATCTTAAACAATTAAAGAATGCAATATAGATGCACATTGTCTTCCTTCCAAAGCGACCTGTTGTATAATTAGGTTATATCAAAACCCTAGCAAATTTTTCATAAATGCATTACAATCCATAGTCTGCATTGCTTATAACAGTGTTATTATTATTATTATTTATTTTTATTTTTTTTTAGAAATATTTGGTTACATAAGCTTTTAATTAACACAAGTATAGGTATACCTAAATTGTTAAGTGGTGTAACTTCATGTAATTTAGAACTCTCAGCAGGTTAGGTGAACGAATTGTGATCTTGTTTTACAAGGACAAATTTATCTAGTTTAAAGTACGAACGCACTGACCTTACACACCGTTATGTTTGGTTGATTTATTTTGGGTATTCCCCAGTCAGTTTAAACTAAAACCATTGTTAAAGACACGTCAAGATAAAACAGTCATGTTTTGTAAATATATAGTTTTTACGAATGAACTTTTTTCAATCAGTCTATTTAAAACAAATAAGTTGAAAAGCGTTCTTTTTGTTCTAGGTACAACAAAAAAACAACAACTTGTGTGAAAAAAAAACCTACAACGCCATTGTAATATATACATGTAAACATATATAATGAGCAGTTATTAATCATAAATACACGTAATATTCACAGAAGAATGGGTGTGAATCTGATCGCTCTTTTCAGCATATCGACAAAAAACCTTTTCAGGAAGACTTTGCAGAACTTCTTCAAAAGTTACTTCCAGATGCTGTTATCCAATATCATCCTCAACCCTGTGTAGATGCTCCAACAATTATCAATGCCCCTATCAGAATACACCAAACAGGAGAGGAAGCACCTGCCATTATGAATGATATTGTCCTAAAAGCATGTTACTTAATTATTAGTTCGTACGCCAAAAGAATGTTTTTCTGTTAATTAATGTCAAACATCAAAATATTTATTTTTCATGCTTCAGCAGCATTCACTATTACAAAAAGAATTGAAAAGTAACTTGGCAAAAGTTCCTGGTATTTTTAGAAACACTCAGAAATAAAAACATTTAAAATCAAGTTGCTTTGATTTCCATCTACATAACAAGTTACTAATTCCCCTGAACATTAGCTTGAAATGAGTCAATTAAATGACTTGAGGATAAGAAGAGTTTAAAATTTATTTTAAGTTTAAACAGCTGTGTTAAATAGAACGCTACAGTCATTCTGTTTTGGATTATCCGGTTTATTTTAATACCAAGATTAACTGTCAGTGTCGATATTTACGTTCTGCCCTTATTTATACGCAAATAAGTGATTCAACGTCTGATCGCCGAATATAAAAACAGGAAAATGGGCGAGGGACACCTTTTTTTAAAAAAGAATATAGACTCATGTTTACATTTGTTCAATTAACTCAGATGTTTGCAAAAAAATACACCTATTTTTATATCCAAGCACCATTGTGAGATGTAACACAACCCGTTTAATTGTAAACTACACAATTGGTTTTCACTTCCACAAGTACGACAATATGGCCATTCATGGCATCTTCAATGAAAAAAGGGATAAAGCAAATTTATAATTTTAATAATTGGTTTCGTCGTCAATTACAGTGTTCATGATTTTATATCAGCATTAATTTCTTTGATTAAAATCAAATAAACATCACTTGTCGGTTGTCCCTGAAAAGTTTTTGTTTACAATAAATTTACTGTTATAAATTCCATGTATATGTCAAGCATTTCAACAATTTGTAACAAACATTTTGTTAAAAATATTCGATATTGGTTAAATAAAAATTTATATTGTTTTCAAAACGTACTCATTACAAAAGATGTATACTAAACAAAATAAACTAAAAAAAAAAAAAAAAAAAAAAAAATAAAAGTAATTAAAAGGCGAAATAAAAATCATCTTTCTATACGTATCAATTTCTTTTCTCAAGCCTTTTTTTTGCCTCGACGTATTTTTGCAAATGTGGGTATTTATCGATGCGATAGCTTTACTGGATTCAAGTCTAACTCCGTATTTGGAATCCCCAAATAGTCACGCAGTGAAAACTGACCATTATAACTCATTGAACTTTTCTCGTTTTCATGAATATGTTTTTAATTCTTGACCCTAAAGCGAAACAGTTTTTAAAAGATTTTGGAGGTATGAAATGATAATCACGGTATGAAAATAACTATTGTGTTACAAGCATACGCAGCTCTTTAATTTAACACCATTGGCAATATTTCCTTCACGAGAGAGAGAGAGAGAGAGAGAGAGAGAGAGAGAGAGAGAGAGAGAGACTGTCAAAAGATAAAGCATGAAACAAAATTGTTCAAAGAGTAGGCATATTCCAAGAGGTGCGATAGTAATCACTATGCCACTTTCATTAGATAGCATCGTTTATTCCTTTCTCATTATTATGGAATGAATTCTTAATGCTGCTTTCATGCAACAGCAAATAATAACAAATAAAGTGCAATTGTGCCACTTGGTTAATTTGGTCATCAGGTATCACCATTATAAAGCGGTGGTTTCATCATAAAACTAGCAATTTCTAGTATAGTATATATAAGGAATAGGCTAATTTCATATGAATGCAGACGTTAGGGACTGTCATTTACGAATAAGGAATCATTCTTGAGTATTATGAGGTGATAATTTCGGTCGGGGCGTGATCAAATCCAATAAAGCCCGAAGGCTTTATAATAGATTTGATCACGGCCCGGCCGAAATTATCACCTCATATTATTCAAAGATGATTCCTTATTACTTATATTTATATAATTTTCAGAAGTTGTACGATTAAATATTATAATATTAATAATGCAAACCCGCTTGCGCCCCCAACAATACGTCTTTTGAATTTATTGGGCTGTATAGTACAAAATCGGTTCGTAGTGTTATCACAGACAGAGACACTGGAAAATGCAAATATTATAATATGAAATAATTGTGATAGCATTGCCAATACGTGCGATAATACAGTCTTTACTATATCCGGGAAAGTGTTTGTTAAGTTCATCTTCATCAGTTGTATGTACCAATACGATACTTACATTAATTTCCATTCTTAAAACTGTCTTCACACCTATTAGAAATTGAAATCTCACAGGTAAACACATTCTTACCTCAGTCATGCAAGTACGTGAGAAGCATACATTATGCAATATTAGGAAATTTGTGTCAGTAGGCTAATTTCACATGAATGCAGACGTTAGGGACTTTCATATAATATAAAATAATTGTAATAGCATTGCCAATATGTCCAAATACTATTATAGTTTGAAAAATATACGAGTATTTTACATACACATACATTTAAATTTTGTTCACATTGATTCATCGTTAATGACGATAAAATGTACAAACATCAGATTAAGAGCTAAGGGCGTCTAGAAATAAAATATCATAAATTATTATACTTATAAAAGACTTTCTATATAAAATAATTTTGTCTCAAAATTATATATACATAAACATGTATGTTTGAAGACGTGCACATAATCGGCAAATCGGCATCAAAACCTTTAGTGTGAAGATTTAGGTTTTTTTTTCAAATTACATATATCGACAGACTACATGATTGTATAATAGAGCGTTCTGTGTATGTGTGGAAATGACGTGGTTTCGATAAGTACATGGTAAAGTACATGTATTTTGCAGCAACTGTGTCTCTGCCAAGTGCTCGGGTTCAAAACCTTAGTCCCGAATAACGGTTTGGTTTGGCACAGTAAAAAACTATTAATGCTGTGTGATTTGGAGTGCCATGTATAGTTTGAGGAGACGTTAAACGACAACAAACTGACAAACCCGTATGGTTAAACTCTAGTTATTACTATATAGAAAACAGCATGCTGTCGTGTTTACTAGACTAACTCGATGACGTCATTGCTGTTTTTGAAGTGTTTCAAAATGTTGATGGTACTTACAGGTGTCATTCTTTTGGTGGGGTCTAGGATTGACATTGATAAACAGTGTAATTACGTTTACGATTTATTTGAAATTGACTGTTTCAGGCACAACTATATGATTTTAAAGCGTTAATAGTTGTTTTTAAGAAGAGATAACAATAAGACAGCATTTATAGGTCGAGAGCCTCAATTATCTTGTTTATCTTTTTTTGTATTATATGGAGCCTTTTTGAAGCGGAAGCAAATAAGTTTATATTAAAATAAAAAAAAAAAAACAACATAATAATTTTACAATTATAGCTTTAATGTTGATGCCTCAAGACAAATAGCAAGAAATAAACTGCACTGAGCTCTCTCTCTCTCTCTCTCTCTCTCTCTCTCTCTCTCTCTCTCTCTCTCTCTCTCTCTCTCTCTCTCTCTGAAAATGAGGAATAAATTACAATGATATCTGTATGAAAACCCAAAACCATAAACAAACAAAATAAAAAGTTTAACCCTATTTTATGTACTAGCATAAGTATTGTATAATTACTTATTTTATTAGTCAGCATTTTCATGACTTACTCCAATAAATCAGTCTTAAAGGATTACGGTTTTTTTTCAAGAAGGAGGTTGTTTATTAAATTAATTTTGTGAACAAAAACAAGGGTTAGATAATATGAGTTAATGTCAACGCCATATTGAAGATAAATTCTATTTGTTGAATATTGTGCGATTGGAACTCACCGTTGGTTTGATGATATTACTAAAGCAAAGACTAACAATGGAAATTCAAGAAACCACTGCGAGCGTAGATCTTCGTCTGCGGGTACCAGAATCTCCAGCACCACAGTCATTAACACTTTTTTCGGACGATTACTCAGTATGTGCATCTTTTAAGAACTTAATATTGTTGAAGAGAGGAAAATACTCAATGTTCAGACGTTAATTTTAGTTAATTATATAAAACGCTTAACTTTGGAATACATATTTTTCAGCAAGTCTAACAATAACACTTCTGATAACCTGTCCAAAGTTAATTAATATGTTTAACGTTACCCGCACTTAGGTTTCGTCGGAGTTGTTGTTAAAAAAAAACCACCACATTTTCAGTTTTATTTTTTTCAGTTTGATTTTATTTTTTGCAACCAAGATACTGCAATCTGTAGAAATACGAAATGTTTAGGGCACATTATTAATTATACATCGATAATTAATGGGATTGTCTCTGAAACTGATAGGAAAGATCATTAAACAGTTAGTTTACATGTAGCTTGACTGCATTCACTGCATTTGTATGAATGAATAAAAATCATTGTTTGAAAATTTTGTTTGTTTTAATTTTATCGCCCTCCCTCGTAGGTTTGGTGTTTTGAAGGTGACGTTACACGTAGAATTAACTTTGGGCACCCTAAACTCTTTCAAAAATTAACCAAAAAAAAACTGAAAAAGAAAATTTGAATTATGATAACATGATGGTTTACTTCCCATTGATGAACTATATCAACTAAAAGTTAACACCGAATTCAAGACTTTCAAATTATGTGAATGACAAAATATCTGCTACCGTTCGAAATTAAAGAAGATGATACTCGTGTAAGCACTTATAGAGTATGGGGGTGCATGACATGCAATACTTTAAAACATTGATATATTGCCTTAATTTACTGGGTTTTCCTGGGTTTAAATGAAGAAAGGCCAACCCATTTCTAGATTGTGATGCAAACAGGAAATGTGTGAACAAGAAAATCCGGTCTATATCTAAGTTAATGTGGATTATATACAATTCATGCATGAATGTTCATCATACACCCCCCCCCCCCCACCCCGCCCTAAGTTTAAAGGAAAGACAAGTTAAGTTTAATGTAGGATGTGTGTCAAAAGAAATCGTGATCAATTTAAAAGTGCGAATACAGTATATCGAATTTTCAAGCATAAACTCCAATATTAAATTAAAATCTTAAGTCATTTAATAATTTAAATCTGTTATACACGCGTGTTAAATATTTTTACGGTTGTAATTTGATTCTCAAAACAATAATTTCTTCATCCTTGTAGCAACTACTTAAGAAGAGTTATTGTTTAAAATGAAAACTAGGCACCAAGTACAGATGAATCAACAGGATAACACCTAAACAACTACAAATCACAATAAGAAATGAAATATAAATTCTCCGAATTTTGCACCTTACTTTTAACAATACGACAATTGTGTAACAAATGAACTTTTGTACAAAAGTTATATTTTACCCACTTGCTTGATTCGCATGTAAAGGGATTTTGAATAATTATCACACACCTTCGTTTCACTTCCGCCAAACCATAGTTTACGAGAGTCGATATTACTAACAAAATCCATACAGGCTAAGGTTTTCTGTGATTTCAAATGTGTCCTTAACAAAGCACTATTTTCAGAAGCAGGACATGGCCATGGTGAAGATCCTAGTAAACTACAGGTGGATGGACAACTATCATGGTGACCAAAAGTATTATTCGTGCACAAGTAATCACTATATTTGTGGTTATGACCAACACACTTGTTTTCTAAATGCAGATTTTTAGATCTTTGAAAAGATTGTCAGGTACAAATTTTGAAATGAAAATAAAATCAACATTATTTTCTTTGAAGAAGACAAACGTATAATAGAGGATATAATAATTGTGATAACAAGCGGGTCACTCCTCTCAAAAGAAACTGTGTCAATGAATAATTTATTGCAAATTATTTTATTTAGATTTTTTTTAAACTGTAACTTGAATAAAATCAAATATCAAAACATAATTAAATAGCTTGTTTACACTATATAGGCTATACAAAGACTGCTAACATAAAAGATCCTAATTGATCATAACAGTAATTCCTAGTTGCAAAAGACATTCGAACTCTAATTTGATAACAATGACAAAAATGGTATAAAATTAACCAAGACACTCAAGCAACAATTTAAAAATGACAAAGATCCATGTATTGACGTACTCCTATAAAGAAAATCTCCAAAGTTTTAGCTTTATTAAAGGTAGTTCACTACATCAAGGCTATATTTCTTATGGCACAACATCACAAAATGGCGTTTAAAATGTTTTGGGATATAGTTTGTATCAATCGATTTGATTGATCATCATCATAGTTTAGTGGTTGGTTGAAATATATGAGACATTTGTTCATAAGTACCGAATTGAATATTAAAAAATCAAATTTTTACCCCAATTGCTTATTTTGACTGTTTGACTCATATACTTCTTATGTGACATGCTATCTTCATTATCAAGTCTTTGTCTGCTGATTTGAGACAGTATTTCATGGTACGATGAGCCACCTTAATGTCATTTGAATATTCTTTATTTCAGGAGGATGAGATAATCTTATTTTAGCTATGACCACCAGTCCTTTAAAGGAATTTCCATTCTGGCAAAACACATGCAAGAAGACTGTGACAAATTAAAATTATTGAAATGGGGTTGAAGTAAATGTCAGCTATTTTCTGCAGAAAAATTACGGGTATTTTAAAGAGCAATACAAAATTGAATTCCATTACCACTTTCATGTCATCTTTATAACAACTCATTCTTAAAATAACTAAACATTCAGTAAAATAAAAAGCGGTCAATTAAAAAGAAAAAAGAAAAAGCACAATATCCGCTTTAAAACCGAGAAAAATTGGTAACAAATCTGACAACAATTTGTACAAAGAATTTGCTTGAAATTGAAGTGCTTTATGAGAGATTTAATCATCATGTTACAAAGTTGATTCATAGTGTTAGTACAGACAAAGGCACTGGAAAATGTAAATATATATATGATTGTTTGACGAAACATAATTTCATGCCTACGTATCGAATGAAACGAAGCTTGAGCACCCCCCCCCCCCCCCCAAACTCAGAAGCTGTGAAGAACTGGAAATTTTACTTTTTATAAAGTATATGCTAACACGCAGAAATTTATCAGTTAAATCTTTTGACCAGAGAAGGATTATCAGGTCATTTGGAAATTTTGGCTACGATAATAAAAAAAATAATTCTTTATCTAGTTTTATTGCACTTGTTTCTTTTATCACCACTTCAAGTTGTTTGTTTACTATTGTCAAAATTTAAATGACACATATTAGATTGTGTTTTTGTCTCTTGAGTCATTAGTCTTCTCCGTGGGTTAAAGTCATTTACTTCCACACATCAACTCTTTACCTTAAATAGATTGGATTTTCCTATTCCTGTTGTAAACAGGTTTGGCATTCGTCAATTAAATTCGTCATTAAACAAACAGACCGGATGTGATTAGATGCACATTTACTAGTCATGAAGCGGAGTAGGTACACTTTGAATGTTTTTATACTTTGAATTGCATTAGTTTTCTTCCAATGTTTTATAATGAGCAATTCTTTGATATTGAAGGTGGTAATGATTTTCCATTTTAGTGTAATTCACTCCTGAATAGTGATGTTTTGAGCACCATGGTCGCTGTAAAGATATCTTTATGCAATCAGTTTTTCAATACGAACAGCATTAAATATATCAATTTATCGTTTAAGAAACGCATATTTCAAAGGTAAAATTCTACATTACACATTTCTGTTAGGTTTCTTATTTTATAGAATACATATATAGTCGTACAATAAGCAACTACATTTAGTACGAACATACGTTATAAATGTTCAAAGTAGCTGCTATTTTTCATCTAAACATATTTCGGAACATAATTCATTGAATTTTGTCCCACGGAGTAATTGTAGCAAAAAGCAATTGTAGCAAAAAGCAATTGTAGCAAAAAGTAAGAACTGACGGTTAAATGAGAAACAAGTCAAAACGATTACAAAAGGAAAAACAGAGATACAAATATTTTATTGAATTTTATCATCGTAAATAAATCCAGTATGTAAGCAAAAAAAAAATTAAAAAATGAGATGTTTGTCACGTTCAAAATATTTGCAGTCATTAAAGATAAAGTAAGCCTTCCCTCCTAACGAAATGAACGTTTGTGTGTAAATAGAATTCTAACCACATTATAATTGTGTCATTTCATTACAACTTGCTAATAATAGACTGAGAAACTGTGTGTTTGTATTTTTGTATCTTAAAGAGACATGGTGACGCACACACCCATGATTAAGAAAATATCGAATTTTTACACGATTTCCACATTTTTTATCTATCTTATGAAAAGGTGAACTTTTGAAAGATTACAGTATTCAAAAGTAAATAAATCAAATCAAAAAGAGAAAAATAGAACTAAGTGTTGGGCCAACACAAAAATATTGAGGTTCCCTTCCGCTTCATAGCCACGCAAGCGCAGGGGAATGTAAATACTGCAGCGTGGCATATATCATGAGCTAGTGGACTTTCATTGGAACCTGATGTCTTAAAGAACTATAAATTTATTAGGATGCACTCTCTATGAATGCATATTTCTTACCACAGACATCGAATACCTTCACATTCAAATTTTTTTTCTCAGTGTGCCATTCCAATGTTACTATTTTTAGACAGCAATCGCAATCATGTGACACTAAAATCAATGTCCAAAACAACTCGGTTTGTTTACATGTGCATTTTCCGGATGAGTTTTATTGACGTGTGCGTGACACCTTCTGTATGATGAAATTTAGTATATTTCTTCTGATTTCCGTTGTCATAACCAAAAAGTATATAAAACATGTATTTTGAGTCACCGTGTCACTTTAACAACTCTCAAGCCCATCATTTTTACGTGAGCTTATGTATGCGGCCCTAGCATTTTGAAATCTCAAAGAATACCGAACGTACATTGCAATGTTAATAGAGAACTCTCTTATGTGCGGAAAGTCGTGACCGCATGGGACATAAGTTGTACAAAACGAACGGTAATTGTTTCTTTCTTTGCCTTGATAATGAAGTTTATGGTCCCTTTGAATGTGAGACCCTTGAATATCACGATATGTGCTGGCTTGATGAAGAATCCGCAATGTTATATGACCATGAAGGCCGGACAGATTTGTGCTGATGACGTTTAAGTATGAGTGAGAGCATTTCGACGTGATGTCAACAACTATTTGTTTCTCTTGTTTTGTAATTTCCCTTTGGACTTTTGAATTTGAACACTGTTCGTTATCACCACATGTCATTTTTTTCTTCATAATATTTTAGCACCTACAAATGAGAACTTTACACAAAATTTGTTAAAGCTGCTTACAAGGATATTTTTCTCAGTACAATTGCTACTGTATATCGTTAGGTTGCTTAAAAGTACACGTTTATCTATTTATTTATAATACACCCTTACACACGGAAAATGTGTTAGAGTGCTAAAAGGAAGATCCGGAATGCGTATCACCAAATAGGATGTTATTGAATTTAAACGGGGTCGAATTATACTTCTTTAAACAGATGTGTTAACATTAACCACTTGAAACTGAACTATATAACGTAACTCTATCATTTAAAATGAATCGTTGAAAACTAGTTACTATTGATATATAAACACATACATATTCAGAGTTACACACAAAGGCGGTTTTTTTAATGTGGTCACAATGTCTGGTCAAAGAACTGCATGCTTGATACTAAGTAGCTAAGCATAGAAATCAGTCTCAAAGTTGTTAGGAAAACCACTTCACTGAAATTTTCAGAATTGACTTTTGTGTCTTATGTAGTTAATTTTCTAGGAAGTACCCATATCTACTGCAAATATCAATGTAATTCACCGATACACGGAGAGGATTTTTTAATCACACACACCTAAACTTTAAAACAGAATGATTTACTACCAATTGTTCACGCCCATATTTACATAGAACTGGGTTGAAAAGAAAAAAACACATGAAAATATTTTAATTATACAAATTATATTATTAACTATGTCTATATGTCTATAAACGTAAAATAAAGCAACGCTGCGGGATGCTTTTCAAGTCTATCTTCATAACTGCCAACTCGTATTTTAGGAGCATTGAGGAAGTTAAGTAGATGATTGCCAGATTATTCATATCTAATGAGGAATTTTTTCCAAAAGCTAGGTATTTTCGAATTTATGTGTGGACAGGAACACAAAGTATGGAATTCATGCGCGACAAACTTTATTCTTGATAAAAAAAAAATCATGAAATTCCGTAATTTTACATTCAAATTCAAGCTTTAATAAACACTTATTCGAGAAAACAGAAGATCTATAAAATTGTATAAACTCCTACTCCTGGTTAGATTATCTAGAATGTATGTTTTTGTTTTGCAAAATTTTAATGTAAATACTGTACACGTATAAATAATATGCTTAAAATTTGCTATTTAACTTCCTCAAAATGATAGCGAAACACGATGATGTTTGTATATTTGATTTGTTGCCGTAATATACATGTGCATGTAATGTTCTAACCAGCATGATTTCAGGTCCGTATTGGTCCCGCCCATGGGCCTTAACCCCTGACCCAGGGGTCATGATTTTCACAACTTCGATATAGAGTTTCATAGACATCATAATTTGCATTCAGTTAATTCCCACTAATGTGAAAGTAGAGAAGAAAATTTTTATAAGATTTAATACATTTTCACTTTATTGCAATATTGGTCCCGCCTGAACCCCTAATCAGGAGACCATGAATTTCACAATTTTGGTAGGCGGATTCATAAACATCATAACCATGCATTTAGTTAAGAAATTCATATGGGAGAAGGGAAGAAGATTTTTTAAGATTTAATGCATGTTCACTATATGGCCATATTGGCCATGTCCTAAGGTCTGAACTCCTGACCAAGAGGCCACGAACTTTACAATTTTGGTAGAGGCATCCCTGCTCATCATAACCATGTGCTTAGTTTCTCTGCTGAATGCCCTTTATTAGAGAAGAAGAATTTTTTTAATTTGCATCAATGTTTACAGTTTTTATCCTGGCGCCTGAGGGGTGGGTCTGTATTTTCACAATTTATCCCCCCTCTATGGATGCTTCACACCAAATTGAGTCAAGTTACTCCCACTAGTTTTAGATAGGATGATAAAATGTTAAAAAGTTAAAAGGCACGACGAATGATGCACGACGATGAACAGAAATGGATAGCAATAGTTCACCTGAGCGACTCAGTTGTCCCCAAAAACCTAGTTATAATCAGTTGGAACTTGATTTAAAACTGTATCAAAAGACTACTCCTCTATCCTATCAGAAGTAATTGGGATGTATAGATAAATAAGGAATTAAACATATTGAAAACGGCCCACGGCCCCACACCTACATCTCCTGCATTGAATCTCTATTGGGCGTTTATTTATCTCATACACTAAAATTTTTATGAAGAATATATCAGAGCGTAAAAAAATTAATTTTCTGAATATGAGATTTAAGCATATTGAAAATACATAATTTGTGATACAAAATACAGGGCGTTGATAGGTTTAAAGACTTTTTAAGAAAAAAAAAGATAAAAGAAGGGGGAAAAGTATGCCTCAATGATTTCATTTCAAACAAATCTTCCTCATTCTATTCTTGATGTTCATTTAAAATTAGGTGAAATTGATAGAGCGAAATGGGGATATACAAGTTCTAAAAATTGTAGAAAGATAACAAAGAAGCGTATTATAACAATAATATTTGTTCAGCTCTTCAATGTTCAACATATATATAACTAACATTCTGAAGAGAAAATTACACCAGTTGACCACGCAGTTATAAAAATATATCTAGATATGTGTAACGTTTGCTATCATTAAGCCCCCGTTCGAAGAAAGGGGGGAGGGGGGGGGGCATATTGCTTTGCTGCTGTTCGTCTGTCTCTCTGCTTGTAGGTTGGTCCACCAACAGTTTCCGTTCATTTTCTTCGCAGGGGATGCACATATTGAAATGAAATTTGATATACAGATTTATCATAATAACATCTAGGTCAAGTTCGATTATGGGTTTAATCGAGCCATTTTCGACAGAGTTATGTCCCTTGGACTTCGACAAATTCCACTTAATTGCAGTTTCCGTTCATTTTCTTTGCAGAGGTTGCACATATTGAAATAGAATTTGGTATTACAGATTTATCATAATAATATCTAAATCAAGTTCTATTTTGGGTACGGTCAAGAAATTTTCGATAGTTATCCCCTTGAACGTAGAAAAAAATCAAATTTGCAGTTTCCGTTCATTTTCTTTGCAGAGGTTGTACATATTGGAATGAAATTTGGTGTAATTCAGATTTCATAATAATATCTAGGTCAAGTTCGATTATGGGTTTGATCAAGTTATTTTAGACAGTTATTATCTTTAAATCTTCAATATGTTTTTGTTCACGGGTTTTCCATTAATTATATAATATAACAATCTGACCGATATCTGACTTGGGTGCCTTATCAGGACAATACTCCTTCAGACGATTATTTGAATTGAGAAATGTTAAACTTGGTCATCCGTATTTCACTCAAGATGTCGATATGTTCTGAAAAAGTCATATTTCGAAATTCTTGCAGAGGACAGTAAACGGCACGCGATTATTACGACTTGGCTATCGCCCATCGTGATTGTGAAATATATTCCGCAATATTTTGAATACATGTCGCAGCGATAACGTATAACATAAGTCTTTGTTTATTTGAAAACAATGACGATTTACATGCAATTCGAGACATCTCCTTCAAAAAAAGAAAGATAAGTTTTATTTTCGATATCCATCAAGATACGTCAATGAATTTAATCAATTTTTATTGAGATATATGATAAATAGTTTGCATATCAGAGTTGTTATTTTGAAACTAAAAAAAAAGTTTGAATCGCTTCATTTTCCTTGCGACTTCCTTCCAAAGCAATCAATTAATTTCAGATTTGAATTTATATATGCAGTATAAACTTAAAATTTACCACGCACGTAGCACATCGTTTTGTAAGTGGCGTGATTAGGGGGAAAGGAGGAGCGCAGACCTATCATAGCCTCTTGGAAAAAAAAAACTGCCTCGTGTGCTACGTGCCTGTTTTCCTTTTGAAAAAAATAATTCATTTCGTCATCAAAATACTTTCATTTGCTATAAAGATGAAAGGATTCAGTTATTTCTATAAGAATGAATGTCATGGTTTTTTTACACACAAATATGGCTTCCAGATATTACAGAAATCTCAGAAATCCATTTCAAGAGTGCCATGTTTTCAAATTGAATCTCAATATAGGTCAATGCCATTTAAATCTTAGAGAAAACTGGTGGAAAAACCATTAGATGCTCTATAACTCCAATCTTGACCTTGTTTTTCATTTACTTTAGATCTGTTAGAAACAAGTCTATTGAACAACAAAGTAAAAAGAAACAAGAGGCCCAGGGGCCACAACGCTCACCTGAGCAACAAAAGCTGATCAAATCAGCATTACAGTATCAAATTCAAATTATGTTGACAAAGATCTTGCACAGTACAGTAAGATTTTTACAGATTATCTCTATATATTACTATGTAAAATTTCATCCCCACCGTTGCCCCCCCCCCCCCCCCCCCCCCCATCCATGATTTGAATAAACTTGAATCTACACTACCTTAGAATACTTCCACAAAAATTTAGCTATTCTGGCCAAAATGGTTTTTGAGAAAAAAAATTTCACTTTATATAACTAAGTAAAACTCACCCCCACCAAACCCCCTGTACCATGATTTTAACAAACTTGAATCTACACTACCTGATGATGCTTCTACACAAATTTGAGCTTTCCTGGCTGAATGGTTTTTGAGAAGAAGATTTTTGAAAAATACAAATATTTTTTTAATAATTCTAAATTATCTCCCCTTTAAAGAGGGCGTTGCCCTTCTATAACGACGACGACTTCAGAAAATGGACAAATCTTGATCAGAAAAGCTCGCTTGAGTCTTTGGCTTAGGTGAGATAATAAAACCCCTATAAATTATATTTGGAAATAAAATTGAATGGCTTTAATTTCCTTAAAACTAACAGGTTCATAAATTCATAAATCTGATTAAAACCAATAACCCCATCTTCTGATATATACATGTACAATGTTTTCCCTTTAACCAGTTAAGAAAGCCTGCGGCCTTAGTTTCAGTATACTAGTATCAACATCTTTAAAATCCGAATGTGTGTTATCTCTGACGTTCACATCCCAAATCTTGTTTTTGTTATGAAGACATGCTTCGCTAAAACATGCTAAGATTTGAGATAAATCATATTAGAATAGTCATGGAAAAAATTTACCTGATTTTAAACTAATTAAATTTGTTTCGTTTTTACCTTTAAAAAATCATCAATGACCCCCTCCCCCCTTGAAATTGGCTGCATTTAGGATTAGAATATCAGTTTTAAAATGTTTGGTTTTGTTCCAGTGCGTTTTAATTTAAATTGTGCACGCAGCTCAAAGAAATACCTTGTTATACATAACAGTTCCATGGTCCAAAATTGGATCCGCTAGTTCTTCCTGGTATCCGACAAACTTTTTTACTTCCCTGTGTATAATTAATTATATAAAGGCCTATCATAGCGATTTTAAACCAACTTGGTATTCCCTGTCGAAGCTTCAACATATTAATGAAGATAAGGAATTTATTAGACTGAATAGGTTTGCACTATAGAACTGTGTCACTGAAAGTTTTTATGCTGCAAATAGCAGTTCCATAAATATACCATGCAGTAAGACAATAACGTTTTGATGACACATACTCGAAGAGAAAATACAACAATGGTAGCTGTATCGCATACCATGTCCAGATTATGTAATAAGTATGGAATACTTATGCTATTCATTTTGATTAGAATTTTAATGCAACATCATGCATATGAATGTTGGTCAAATAGCGATTTGTGAACAATTTCTGATGCTAGTATTTATTTTGGGATCTATAGCACCAAATGAATGCATTGCCATCAGGCATGTTAAGCCATAATGTCTTGATTTTATACCAGAAAGTTGTTTTTGGAAACAATCATTATCGAAATTGTCTGTCTTTGTAAAAAGCCTCAAATACGATTTTCACTTCAAGAAACTTATCGGGCGGTTACCAGATAAAATATTTTTCTCGATGCCACCAACCGGCTTCCGTATAGATAAATGCATTTATATAGTTATATTTACTTTCACTAAGTATGTTTCCCTCTATTTCTTGAGGAAATATATTGTAATTCGTACACACATGACATGACGGAAATCTATACAATCCAACGCACGATCCAAATGTCGATGTAAGCTTTTAACTTTTAAAAACTATTTTAGATGCATTGCTTAGCTTTTAAAATGTCGACTTTAATTAAAATAGCTATGATAAATATTTTTTAAGTTATTGTGTTGTTGTCTTTAAACTTTTTCCGTTTACTTTTTGTGGATCATTTCTTTATTGATCGAAACTAATGCTTATTTGAGAGACTTGCACGGATAGACCTCAGACTTTAATGTAGACTGTAATCACCTTGGCAACCTTCAGATATCTGGAAAGTTGGTTGTTCCTTTTGTGTATCGTTTATATCGACAATAATGATAATTTAGTACTTTTTCTTACTTTTATGGAGAATTGATGAAATGATGTAAATATTTAAATTTTTCGCAATATTTAATGAAAAATATTTTTAAAAATTAAAAAAATATCGGGAAAATAGGAGACTTATATGGATATGGATGGCGATCATTTTCAACTTAATAAGAAGCAGTTATAGATATTTGATCTAAATATAAAACACCTCATGAATCATAATTTTTCGCCACTTTTTTTCAAGACTCAGACACAAAAGTTAACAGTTATCCATCCCTTAATTTTGTCATTAAGGTTGTATATAATATAGATGTAAAGTTAATTTGGCGCTCGCTAGGAATTTCGATTATTTGATTTCAAATTCTTTTTCATCGACATATTTTTTTCAAACAATATCAATATCTAGTCAATAGATCTAGTAAACAATAACCCAAACAATTGGGTACTTGTAAGTGTTCCTTGTAGTAACTAAGTTGATCTATTGAATTACTACAATTACATCTAGTATTCATACTGAAAGACAATATCACTTAAAAAACTATTGTATGCTTTTATATGTGCCATGATATATCAAGAAGTAAAGTTCTAGCTCTGATTTGTCCGAAGATGAAAAGATACTTTCTTACGGTGGAATAACACATTATCACAAAATGGCTGACCTCTGACCGAAACGACATTTCGTTTTATTAAAAGGATTTTATCGACGGCAACATGTAACTTACTCCATAGCCGAGTGAATAAAATGTCGGGCTTGTGATCCGTACATCCCGAGTTCGAATCCCGCAGGGGGTTTTGTTGTTACTTTCTGAATTGAATTTTCTATATATTCATTTTTTTATCCCTAAACTGCAAAATGTTCGCTTATTTGCAATATGTACAGTTTATTTATAGTTGTATCTTTCATAATCAAATAATTTGCTGTTTATTTGAGTGACTTTTTCCGGGTGTGTTCTTCCACCTTCAAATTATTCAGCATATAAGGCTTAAACACAATTAAATAAATCATCTTTCTAAGGAGGATTCAAGGACTACTTAGAATACGATGAAATTAAGGATGAGGAAAATATAAGTATTTATTAATTCAATGAAGAAATGACATTTCGATTTTAAAAAACAACAATGAAGTTGTACATGAGTGTCGAATAGAATTGCAAGTATTTCAGAGTCTGAATTACCAACACCATGACACACTTTCCAAGAATGAATTAAAAATACTATTCAATGAAAGTGTTAAGTCATTTCGAAATAGAAATAAAAAATATACATTATTCCGATTGAATACATAATTTAGCTTGCTGCAAATGCTCACATTTGCTTTTATCATAGATGGGGAAAACTGTTGGAAATAAATGCATTAGTACCGCTGCCATGAGTCAATCTCTTTTGGTGCACTTTGTTTTTAAAATATAAAACCCCCTTTCACGAAATAAACTGCATTGTTAAGAAAAAAAAAACAGATTAAGAGATTATGAGAGATTTATGAGATACATTAACTGTATTTCCAAGGGCATGCATATAAAACAGACCTTGGAATCCCGCCTACGATCAAAAACTTAAAGAATGGCGTTTTTCAATTATAGTTTGGGGAAAGCCCGCGCTCGCTTGACTCATTAATGTGAAACAAATGGAAAGAATGAATATTACTTTTACTTACCTTTTACACAAGTACACCCCCCAACAAAAATGCATATCAATTTAACTCACAATTACCATATAATAAAAATTAAATTCCATATTACTATTAAGAAATCCATATTTAATTTAGATTTATATTTAAATAATTCAAAATTTATATAAAAATCAATTTAAATGCGGGTATTATTTTATGTTATGACATCTTTCAAAAATTTCAAAAGACTTGATGGCCCAAAAGTACAAAAATGTAGTACCAACGGACTTTTTTAACAGATATTAAAATCAAATCTTGATAAATTTGTTCCATCAAAATACTCAGTAAAACAATAATATCTTGATACACAAAATCAAATTGCCGGATACCCGGAAAAAAACCCGGACTCTATCAATATAAGGTTTGCCTAAGTTCTAATTGATTTTTAAAATCATTCACGTTTTAACTTAAAGGTTTTATTAATGAATTAAGAATAAAGCTTGAAATAAAGCATTCGTTAAATTTAAAATGTAGTTTCAAGATATAAAAAGTATGAAGTAGGTTAGTTTTGAAGAAGTATGGCCCTTGATCGGATCTCTTTACTTATTTAATGTACAATTGCAATCTTGAACAGTGCTGAATATTGATTACTTGATTTATGTTTCATATTTTACACACTACATGTATATAAAGGAGTTCGTAACAGTATAAAAAAAATACTCCAAATAAAAGAAAAATGATTGTCCTGTATGTATTATTTTTCTGACAAACAGACAAAGATAACAGATCTTTTGCAGCATATCGTAGATGACTGGTTTTTATTTATTACATTTGTGTTGGTGATCAGGTTCAACTGGTTTACACCCACAGTCTGGAAAAACCAAGCCACAGTTAAGGACACAGTAATAGTTCAAGGTAAAAATTTTATCTACTACTTTGTTATAGATAAATAAGAAGGAAACATCTTCGGCAAAGCATAAGTTACCCGCTTTTGTACAAAATGCTCTTATTTTGTTACAACAACCGAGGAAATAAAAAGCGTAAAACAAAATGAAAACACGATTTTTTCCAACATACATACTTTGGTAGGTCTACAGACCCTATATAAAAATCTTATACATAGCACAAAAAATAGTATTCATGTAAATGACTGAAAATGTCCATAAGTTAATACAGCAAAAAGAGTTTTTGTTTTACAACAGAAGAAAGCGGTACAGTTAATCAAAAACGAAAAGGCGATGAAACGCATTCTTTGTTTTCATATGAGAAGTGAAACAGTTTGCTTAACCCTTGTATTTACAGGTTTGTCACAATGTTAAAACTACATGTGACAGACAACAAATAACGTGGCATTACAATACAGGATTAGATATATGATACCAGATTATAACATTCGGAGTATGGAAAAATATTCGGCAACTTAATGGACCTATCAGAAGCAACAGCTCATGGCATACATCCTATCGGACATTGTAGGGGATATTCGGTCTGTTTCTTTATGAGTTAGAAAACAAGGAAGACGAAATGCTTTTTAACTTCTACAATTACTATTGGTTACAATTCAAGAAAAAATTTGGGCAATATTTGTTTAACATTGCATTGTACGTTAATCCTCATAATATGTTTGGTTGCATCTGTTTATTTATACAAAAATCCCTACGCTATCTTAGGGTTGTGCATATCAAAGAAAAATCTATACTGCGCAAATACTAGTAGAATAGCCTTGACTGTGAATGGATACATGTTCAGTTCTGAATGAAATAAGTTTGTAAGTTGAAGAAAAAATACCTATGCAAAAGGAAAATTGACCTTAAACTATAGAGTATAATAATATCGGGAAATGTTTCGTGAAATCAAATCCACGTCATTTCTTCCTTTCTATCTATTGAATGTCATGCCTTTAGTTAAATCCTGGGCGATGTTCGATTGTATGCATGTATAGATTGGAGCCAGCAGGTAATGTTGGAATAGGCCAGTGCTAGGATCACTGGTATGCACTATCCTCGAGATTTTGGGGGCTTTTTTGAAACCTTCACCCCGAATTGAATTTGTTCACTTATAACACTAGCAGCTTTTACTGCGTCGATATTTAAACATAATTTATTGAATGTTTTGTTAAATGTTGTAAATATTATAGTAGCCGTTTTGAACTAAATTACACATAAATTGCCACTTCCTATTGCCTCACTTTGATGAGTTATGTATCAACTAGTATCATTGCAATATACATAGCCGTTAAATTACTACGTGTATATACATGTACATGTGTGGACTAAAACTTATATGTTTAGTTATTTATGCCATTGTATACAAATCATTCGTAAAGATGTTTGAAGTATGAAATACATTGACTTACTTTACATCAAGTTTTAATTTATTTGGTCTAAAATTATGTATAACCGTCAATTCTTCTCCCATTCACTGAAAGATTCAACAAGACATTAAGTTACAACGATTATGTTATACACTCTTTCGGTGAAATAATCATAGACGACTGACCGATATTCAAGACTAGGATCTGAGGTAGGATTGCATCACCGATACGGATGTACAAAATGCATAGAATTTAACAAGCCTTTAGAACAATATTCAATGAAAAAAAAACCCACTTTACCTACTTATTTAAGCTTCATATATTTTTTAACAATACAACTATTCATTGGACGTGTCATTATCTGATACAATGTTTATGTTATCTATTCTTTTATGTCTGGATATCTAAATCCGACACATCATCCGTAATCTAGCTATTTAAATAATCTTTGGAAATGCAATGCAAAAATACTGCTTTGTTTTAATGTACCCGATGTACGACCAAGAAACCTTTGAAAAATACACTTGCTGGACTTCATGAAGGAAGTTGGGATGAAAGGCGTATTCAGTGAGGTTTTAAATATATATGTAGGCTGTTAAGTCGTGTCTTTATCGCTTGGTTACAGGAGTGTAGTGTTAAAGTCATCTGGGACATAAATTTACGTGCATTATGTGCCTCCACAAATTACGCCCATGTATGCACAAAAGGATCTATGTAGTGCAATGTCAATCCTTCTATTAGGTGAAAATATTATTTTCTTTCTTAGAGTTCCTTCACTGCTTGAAAGAAACGAGTAATGATTAGCAAAGCCAAATATATAAATAGATTATATAATATTAAACAAAATTGTTTCAACAAGATTTGTTTAATTTTTTGAAGCTATTAAAGAAATCTGAAGTCCTGAGTAATATTTAAATTTTACACAACGTTATATGAAAGACAGAAAATATTTTTCAGCTATGCTGTTTTGTGTTTATCTGAATAGTCAAAACATTTTTTCCCCGATAGATCTTCCAGCTGTGTCGGAAATTTTGAAAAAGAAAGATTATCTAGCTTTTGATCAAAACAACAATAATGTGGTTCTTTACCTAGGCATCACTTGTTTGTTTAAGATTATAAATAAAATAAACGCAGTGTTGTTTTCGTTTTGTAACATTCCATTAATTCACAAAACAGGAGGCACGATTCTATCCTTCACAGGTAATATGGTGGAGGAAATGTGAATGAACATGATCTTTAATTACGTCATACAGGTGAATAAAAAGTAAAGGTATTCTTTGTGCACATTTTAAAAGTAAAAGCTCGCAGTGTTGAAAGTGAGATAATTTATCAGATAACATAAATAGATTTAAAATTTTGACGTCAGATTAAAAAAACATATGAATAAATACTTCAGTCATATTTCAAACCACGGTGCATTCCAATATATTTTGATATGTATATGAAAATTTTCAAACAAAGAAGTGGTTTAATTTTGTTGAACTTGAAAAAATAACAAAATATGAATTTCCATTTTTTTCCAAACTGCGCAAATCTAACAATTGTCCTGATAATTCATCATGTTTTAAAATTTCAAGTGCAACATGTCATATATTGTTATTAAATCAAACAAGGGTTCTCTTGTCATTTATTAATTTTGTAAGTAATACACGCAGTTGCACAAATATACTGTTGAATTAACTAGTTCTCTTTCATTTTCTTTCCGTGTTTCAATTTTCAAATTGCTTTAAAAGAATGACAGTGATCTATCTATTGATTGCAACATTGTATATTCATGATATTTTTTCCTGTTTTTGTCGTTTTTATGAATTAAATCTTGATATTCATCGAAGACAAAAAAAAAATCAGTCATCTCTGTTAGATATCTAGAGTTGACCTGAACATTTTCAAAATTTTTAATTTGCCCGAGGCGCATGCATTCGCTAAGAATAATTTACCGAAAAAAATATGTCGGAAAAGAGCTCATAATATATTGTTATAAATTTAAAACGTTTCATGTCGAATTTGCATAAATTTTTATTTTTCGATGTGTTTCTTTCAACTTTCTATAAAGGGTCATATTTATTAACAATCGATTTATTACATGGTATAAAATGAAACACCTAAAGTTAATATAGAGTATGGTTGGGTGGGTAAGAAGAAGGTGTGCGACTACCACGCCCAGTTAATGTGTACTTTATCTTTTATGGAAAAATTAAGTGCATGTTCTAGTGGCTGTCAAATATGAGACAGGTATTATTGTTTTTCTTACAACATGTTAACTTGTTCGAGTATTTTATTATGTGGAGTTTGATGAACATGTCAGTTAATGTTCAAGGAGTTAAGGGGATGGTGTTGGTAAAATAATTTATCATACCATCGAAGATGATTTATTTAAAGCGTTATCATTCTCTCTCATTCCATTTTGTTATCTAAAAATATATTGCATGTAAATTCCAGAGCCCCGACCTCTGCGCACTGTTTAAATCATATCAAACCCCTTCAACCCAAACAACGATATTTATTAAAATTGTTCGCTGCTTATGTTCTAATGGTAAATAAAAGTACATTTATAATGTTTTTCTACACAACATTGTTTCACAGGTAACACAATTCGACCTACATAGCAACGCACATTTGCTAGCGCGTCATACAGGTAACAGATAAGTATTTGGTACGTAAATGAAATGTGAATTGTTAATGTTTTTTTTTCCTTTCAAAACACCATTGGATAAAACTGTCGACTTACGTTATTATCGTAAGAATCTAGCATACCAAGCAATATCCCAAATGACGTTAGGACGGACGAGCATCACGTCGAAATGCACACTCGTTTCAATTTGAAAACGTAAACATCAATTACTTTTAAAAAAGGAAATGGCAAATAATATTAATACATGGTGGTATTTTAATAAACTAAGGTCGAATTTTACATCTAATCTACACAAGTTTAACAATAACCAATGGTCAATGATACTTTGACAACACCATCAAAAGTCTGAAACATGAACAGATGTATATGCCCGTCAAGAATGGTACATTCTACTTAGGAGAAATAGGTCCTTTTTATAAAAGACGGAAACCACTTCACATTATTGCTCAACCATTAACTCAATGGACTGATTATGAGCGAAAATTTACCCAATCAAAAGCAACAGTTCTGAAAGTTGTTTGATCCCGTTCTCTAGAACTTCCTTATATATTATTCCTACGTTGTTATGTTCATCGATTGCTCAGTTGATCGATAACCTAATAATAAAGTCAAGACCAACTAGATAAACGATGCAATACTATAAGTATTTTTCAAGACTTTGACGTAAAATGAAAACAAAGCTGATGCTGAAGCATTTAAAGAAATAAAGAATAATGCTTACTGCAACATTTAAACTGTCCCATGCATGTACATTTTAAAATAAGATCTGAATTAAATAAAAATTATCTATTTAATATAAAGTGGCTTTTTTCCACAAAATATCAATGACAAATTTTATATTAAGTTATAATAAACTGCAGAATTACGTGCAAATGATTTACGTGAGAATAATGCTCTCCTTAATATTATGAAAAGTCAACTATTTGTGACCTTTGGATCGATAAATACGTCCTACAAGTATGCACGCAATCTCCGTACACAACGCTATGTTCCGTTGATTAGTTTTGGGTATTTCCCTATCAATTTAAACAGAAACCATTATCAACTCTCAAGGTACATTATGTAAATGAAATTCAATATTTATGGAAATGGAATTATTTTAATCAGTCCATTAATAAAGCAAATAAAAAGAGATGCGTTTTGTTCAAGCTACAAACAAAAACCAGAATGTAAACTTGTTCGAATTTTTTTTTATTAAGGTTTATTTTTATCTCAATGAATAAGCTAAAAATAATCCATGCATAACCAATACACCATTCACTTTCATTTGTGTTTTTCATCTTTTGTTAACTAGAAATAGACGCAGTGTTAAAGGAATGCATTGAAAATGCATTCATGAATTCATTTTATTTCTAAGTCATTTCGGGAAGACTTTATATGGTTTTTGAAAGGGGAGTTCCTGGGGCTGTTATCGTATGTATCCTATATCATCATATGATTTCAACCATGTGCAAATAATTCAACATACTAAATACTCCCAAAATTGCGACAAAAAGTTGAGGAAACAACAGCCTTACTAGATCATATTATCCTAAAAACAAAATAACATTTTTTACTTGTTATAACGCTGAACAAATGTAGTTCTGTCAATGAAAGTCAAGCGTCTAATATTATTTTACATAATACAAAATATCATAGATAAAAAAAACAATCAACATTGATACAAACATGACGTAGCAACCGTTTCTAGTGCTTTTAGAACCCCGGATAAAACTTAAGTAAGAATTAAGCTGATTAAATTTCAATCTACAAGATGAGTTGCTAAGCTAAATATAAGCTCTATTTAGTGTGGTTAAAATGAGTAAGTTAAATGACTAAACGATAAGAGTTAACAGTTTCTTTTCAAAAACTACATCTATTTAAAATGCCATGATACAGTCATTATATTTTGGATAATCCCGTTTATCTAGTAACGAGATTTACCTTTTAGTTTGATCTTTATTTAGCAAGCAAGTGATTCATCGGCGGGTCGCCTAAAATTAAGCCCAGAAAAATAAACAGGTATGTTTAAATTTCTACTATATACTCAGCTGCTTATTGAGTGCACCTTAAAGTATCATAGCACTATGACTCGCCCAGCTACAAACTAAATAATATTTCTCTTCAACAAGATCACAATTCCTGTTATCATTCTATTTAAATAAACACTCAAAATACAGAAAAATTGAAAAAAACATGTATATTTTTGTGTCGGTAACTTTGTTAATTATTTCATAAAATTATGTATTTGTCATATATTCACGTAAAAATCATTTTCATCAGTTGGCACTGAAATGTTATTGTTGGAAATAAAATAAACTCCAAGTAAACATTGTAATGTAATTGTAATGTCCCCCTCGCGCTAGCATCCGTGCCAACGAAAAATGCTAATATAAGTTGTAGAACTTGTTTATCAATCGTTGTAAAATAAATAAAGTTCAGTTTTCAAACATTGTAAAAAAAAAATGTGACAATTTGACAAAATAATTTGAGATTGGCCAATTATATAATTATCTTATGGAAGGAATTAAAAATGCAACATAATAAATAACGGAGTAAAACACGACGTATAAACCGTATGTGACCATACATAACGTTATGCCCACAGAAAAATTGGTTTTTCAGCTGAAACCTGTCTATTATAACTACTAGTATTTTTCCAGAAAGGACCATAACGTGATTGTTGAATGAATATTTATTTCAAAGAATTAATTTGTTTCATACTTCTTGCTTTCACTAAATGGAAATAAATTCAAATAGATTAGTTGAGGTGCAAAAGAAATGTAGGTGTGTGTACTTGGAATATGGTTCCCACAATGAATATGTTTCTGATTAGTCGTTACGAATATGTGTGGGTGCTCTGAATACTGACGAATATTTACTGTCTGAACGTAATTTTATAATTGCCGGAAATTATTCCAAAAACAATTATTTCACAAATTAATACGGTAAGACAAATATACATAAACATATTTGAGATCAACAAATATTTTTTTACAAATGGGAAAGGGTTTGCCAGATTAGTCAAAAATATGTATTTTTTCCAAAAACAAAATCGAGTAAACCCACATTATCTTAAAGTGTATTTACGTCTATCTTGTACCTGATATTTTCATAGCTTAACTTATGCTAACCACAGTCATGCAAGTGCGTTCGAGGCGTCATGCATAAATTATGCATGCAGAAATTGGATATTTGTGTCAGTAGGCTAATTTAAGATTAACACAGATGTTAGGGACTGTCAGAAATGTTTAAAATAATATTAAATAACTTGTTGACAGTACTATATATATATGTGTAGAAAGCTTGTAGATACTGGTTCAGAATGTATAATTGTTTATTCCGATGTTAGTAACGTTGCAGCGGCGGCGTGCACGGTGGGGGTAGACGAATCGAAGTTTCACCAGATGTGGAATGAACAAGAGACCCGAAAGAGTTCCTTCTTGGATGGAAATGAGAGCAAGTGAACAGGCTTTGTTTTCATTTCAAACTAAATTAAGGTGGAATAATACATTAATACAAAATTGCTGACCTTTGATCGAAACGACATTTTGTTTTATTAAAAGGATTTCATCGACGGAATCATGTTTCTTACTCCATATCCGAGTGAATAAAGTGTCGGGCTTGTGATCCGTACATCCCGAGTTCGAACCCCGCAGGGGCTTTTGTTGTTACTTACTGAATTGAATTTTTTAGATATTCATTTTTTATCCCAAATTTGATGTATGTACAGTTTATTTATCAGTATATCTTTCATAATCAAATAAGTTACTGTTAACTTGAGTGACGTTTTCCAAGTGTGTTATTCCACCTTAAACTGCAAATCTATCGCATGGTTTACAGATAATCAAAATTGAGTCAAAATATTTGAGTCAGGTAGCATGACATTAGAACATCAAGAATTGGCATTAAACATTTTTAAATTCTGTAAAAAACATAACATATTCAATATTCAATGGATTCCCAGGGAAGATAATGAAAACGCTTATTATCTTAGTAAATTGATTGATTATAATGATTTGGGTGTGTCTGTAGATTTTTTCAGTTTATTGATTCAAAATGGGGTCCACATGCCCTCGACAGATTTGCAAATGCAAATAAAAAAAAGTTACAAAGATTTAATTCTGTTTTTTCGGAATCCAGGCACAGAGGCTGTGACCTGTTTCACACAAGATTGGAGAGATGAAAATAATTGGCTGGTGTGTTTCTTTATTTATCAAAACTATTAAATTTGTCATTAATTGCAAGGCTAAGGGGACTTTGATTGTCCCAAAATGGGTTTCAGCGACTTATTGGCCCTACATGTATGTTTTCAAAGAGGACTTAAAAACTTTTATTTACGTATCAGATGTACTCGTGTTTGAAGACAGTACAAACATTTTTATTTAAGGAATGAATATACATGCCATATTTGGTTCTGACAGATTCTTCAGTAATAGCTATCCGGCTGGACGTTACAAGAATGTGACTGATTCGATTGTTTTTTTTTCCAGATTTGTGTACTGCAATGAAAGGTCCTGGTACAATAGCTATTTTTGATAAGGTCCTTGTACGGAGGTACTGCAGATGATTGATTTTTTAAAACTGCTATTTAATATTACGGCCCTGATACTATTGTACTGCAGACGACAATAACAGGTTATTTTTTTTTTTATACTTTATACATGTGTACGCAAGATTCCATGTGAACGGCGATTTAAAGGAATGGTCCTGGTACGATGGTACTGCAGACGAAATGTTAAAGTAAAATTATTTGTAATAATTGGTTCTACAATGAAAATAGTAAAGGTCCTGCTGGTATGAAAGTATTGCAGATGACTTAGTACAATTAAATATATTAATTAACTTTTTGTTTTATTTTACAGAACATAAGAATCATCTAATAAGATTTTCCCAGTATTATGATGATTTTGCATTCTTACACAGTGAATTGATGTTTAAATATATATATTTATGTACAGTATTCATTTTTTTACGATTTGCAGATATATTTTCGGTGGGGAGGTGGAGTAATCTATTTTCCAGAATACAAGACCCAAAGCTCCAAGAGTTAACCGAATTCCTACCATCTTATTTTCTTAAAGCAATGAATCTAATCATCGGTTTCCTCAAAACAAACTTTAAGACTAACACGGGAATCTGAGAAATCACTTTCGAGCGTAGTTCTTCATTTTTCTACTTGCAAGGTACCGGGTTTTCCAGCTTCAAAATTGACTGACACCATTTTTTCGGACGGTTATGTGCATGCCGAGTAAAGAATTTGTTGATACTGAATAAATGTCTTTTTAAAACTCACTATTATCGAAGCACGAACGATACTTCATGTTTATAAATTATTTTTAGTTGACAGTATGAAATGCATAACGTTAAATATAATGAAAATTATTTTTAAAGACTTTGTTACAAAGCCTGATTCTTCATATCAACTCTTGAACAAAGTATTGACACCCCCCCCCCCCAAAAAAAAAAAAAAAATTTTTTTTTACCTGAAGACCATTAAGTAAGAATCTAATGTAGTTTATTTTGTAAACCTTTAAACGGCTTACTAGTTTTCATATACTAACTGTATCTTGTTTTACTATATTTTATTCTTACGGTTTTTCATGATCAGTAGAACATTATCAAAATTTGATTTTAGAATATGCGAATTGGAGCATTTCTTGGTTTATAGATTATCACTTTTTTGCGAAACGCGCTTAACTAAATTGTCATATGTTATGCGTTAAATATGTCAATATATGATAAATAGAGAAATTCCGTGTTCCATTCGAAGAATGCAGTTTAAGAATAACCTTGGTGACACCCAAGCCTACTCTATTTATAGTCTAAACAATTCTGGTCATCTGCTTGATACTAAATGAACAAACCAGGTTCATGCATTGATTCTCTTATTATCTTTCATCAGACAATGTAGTATTTTTATAGAGTTTGGGTTGACTAGCATGTCAAGCAGCACGTCTTTAACGGTTAATTTTTTTCAAAGTAATTGCAATTCTGTCTTATTTTACTGGGTTTTCCTGAGTGTATTTGTGTTAAAGAACAGCTGACCTATTTTATAAACTTAGGTACAAACAGGAAATGTGCCAACAAGAAAATCCGGACTATATCTAGGTTAATGGGGACGATCCACAATACATGTTTGAATGCACACCCTATTCTCCAGCCATAACATGGATGAAATGATACTAGGCAAGGTTTAATGCAGGATGTGCTTTATAAAAAGGAATCATGATACTTATTGAAGTGCGAATACATACGGTCACAGTTTACAAACCACGCCTGAAAGACTTTATGCAATTTGGATGCGCGTAAACATGCTTAAAGTATACATTTTAGCAGTTGTCGATTGGCAAACATAATCATTTCTTCGACCATCTATGCCGGCACTACATATGAAAAGATACTTATAAAATGATAACTAGTGTTGGCATCAACGGATGGACGGATGGATAAACAGGATGATACCCCAAATATTTTATTACGCTACTTTATCTCCTTCTCTCGTAAAAAAGTACTAAATAAAATCTTTGAATTTAATTTTCCTCTATCTTTCCAATGTAAGACATTTTTTGATATTTATCGTTATTAATTTAATTAAGTTATGAAATGCAAATAATTCAATGCAAACTAATTATGAACAGTTGATAAGTACTGGCAGGATTTAAAATAACAAAAGGAGTGAAGAAAAAATATTATTGGACAACCCTGTTTCATGGTGCGATTATCATAGATTACATGTACGAGAGTCAATATTACTGACACACTGCAAGTGGAGTTTCTATGATTTTCAAATGTGTCTTCTACGTACAACGCACAGTTTCCAAATACAGCATGGCATGTTTCAACGCACTTTGAAAAATCACGCACTTTGAAAATATTTTTCAAAGTGCGTTAACTTTGGGATAGAGTCAACGCACTTTGAAAAAAATATTCATTTTTTTTTTCAAAATCGTTGGTATCGTCGATTTTAACGCACTTTGAAAAGAAATGTTCAGTGTTTGGTCGAAATAATTGATACTTTTACATAAGATAAGTGACTGTTTTAACATTGTTTAGCTCAATGGGATAAATTAAAAAAAAATAACCCAATGCATTCTCAACTAAATTGATAAACAGTTTCTCGATTAGATTTTGTTTTCTTTTCTCATAAGCCTTAGTAGTTTGGTAATTTACACATAAAGAAGAACTCGGGAGATTTGAACATTGGGCTATGCCAGAAACGAAAATGATTTATCTGAATTGAAAATGGATATCAATGTATAACATACTTCAACTGGCTTCAATTGCGTGTGCTTATAAACAAACATGATGTAAAAAAAAAAAAAGATACGTTAGTTATGTTTTATAAAAAAAAAAGCGTTTCAAATTTAACGCACTGATTTTTTTTTCAAAGTGCGTTGATTTGGTCCCAAATTTAACGCAATTTCAATTAAGTGCGTAATTTTTTCAAAGTGCGTTGCCACAATAGCATGACCTTGGCGAAAAACCGAGTAAACTACAAGTGCATGGACTGTAATAAATGTGCCCAACAGATTATTTTCCTACATAGTATCTATATCTGTTTGGTCGACCAACGTCACTTCTCTGAAAGGATCTTTTTAAAATGTATATTTTTAATATTTTTTAAAAGCTTCTACACATTATTCAAGTGATTTAAATACATTTTTTTTAATTTTACGACTACTTATAAATGTTCATCATAACAGTAATTACAAAACAAATATTGACTGGGAAGCGGAGGGCAATATGTTCGTCCCAAGGGGGCTAATGTAATCAATGTTGCCCGAAAACACAGTCAACATTTGTTTTGTTATATGAAGAAACAAACGAAATATCAGCAAATGATTAGAAAACAGATCGCCGTAATTTTCTCAGCTCAACATAGAATTCACAAATTCAATTTTGCGCAAAGGCTCTTTCCAATATATTGTCGGCATCAAACGGTCACTAGTTATATTCCGCCGACCATAGAAATTAGGCTACAGATGTTGTACCTAATTTTACTTCAAAATAATTCGCAATCCTTATATACAATTATAGCCTTTTGATGAGGTCAATACATGGTTTTATAGACATGATGAGAGCATATCGACCTAGGACAAAGTCCGACGTTGATATACTCTCATCAGGTCTATAAAACCATGTATTGACCGATATCAAAAGGCTATAACTGTTTTATTATAATAAATCAAAAACTAATTCTCTTCAAGCGTATAATAGTAAAATATTTTGTTCATAATGTATACGTGTTGATTTCGCTATTATGACGTCACAATGTCGCACGTGCCCGTATTTTGTCATGAAAATCTATTTTTAGTATAGTGAGGTCTATAAATTTTCTATTATTAGTATAGTAAGGTCTATAACAGAATTTATAGCACGGTCACGTGACAGCAATCGACCAATCATATGCTAGGGATATTATAATTTAGTATCCGTTATGATAGCAAACCGTCGCATTGCGCGTTCGTGCCTTTACTGACTGCTTAATATTATGACGTCACCTTGTTTTGGTCGCGAAGACTTATTTACGTCACCGTTTACGAATTAACAAATCAGAAGCCAATAATTGAAATAGAGGGAATAATCTCTTGATATTATTCCTAGCCGGTCAATATTAAAAAAACATTGACCGGTCAATATAGATGAATAGGCAATAATTGTATTAGCTAATATTACAATTATTGACTATTCGTCTATATAGGGTTATATAGTGAGAATACACTACTCAATATAACAATAGTTGTTAGTTACATTTACAACTCCAAATTTATTTTAATGAAAACTGGCTTTAAATAAAACTAGACTCGGATAGCAGCTATTTCATTGTAAGATTATGTATTTTTCCCAACTGATAGATACAATGTACTATGTTTGCATTTGTTCATTAATCTATGGTTTACTATAATAAAAGTACTTTTAATTTAAAAAAAAAAAGCAACACGAGTCGCAAGGGGACTGATTTGATAACAATATACCTACCAGATTGCTCTAAACACTTTGATTACGACCCTAATTTAGCCATCAAATATTATCTCATAGAAAAAAATCAAAATGTTTTAGTTTTGGAAATTGATGCAATGAAATAGTTTCCTATATTCTATACAGGGTTCTTTTAGGAGGAGGTTTTTAAGTAATCTAAAATAACCATTAGCATTCAGTCCTTTTTCGGAATTTCTATACGAGTCATAGAATGATTCATCCAATAAAAACCTAATATTATTTGAATGTTATCTTTTTGTGTTATACATTGCCCCTTTTGTGATTTCATGTAGTTTAGTCTTTTAAAAATAACTATGACAATCCGGTCTTTTTCAAGGATGTTCTATTCTGGCAAAACTTAAAAAGACAGATAATTTATATTGCTGAAATGTTATTTTTAAGCGTACGTCTTCATTTAATGTCAGCTTTTTCTTTAGAAAAGCAACCAAGCAGGGTTTTATTTTTTTGTAAAAAGAACAATGCAAAAGAAAATTTCTTATACAGTTACTTGTTATCTGGTTACGTAAGAACGAACACTTACACCATTCTCGACGAAAACTTTGCTTGAAATTGTTTCGTAACTAATTTTAATAAAACAATATTAAAGTAACATTAGAACGAGTAATAATTAGTTTCACTTTCATTATTACATTCATATGGTACAAACAAAGCTAGATTTGTACCAAGCAAGTTTCAAATCGATCTTACATAAAAGAACGGTCAAAAAGTTACATGTAATAGAATGAGTGGAGAAGAAATGTTACAGTTTTATCAAGGGCGCTAAATAAACCAGCCCCCTTGGAGAGGGAAATTATAAAAAGTAATGACACTACCCCCTGTTTGGACCAGATGCAGTTAAGATAATATAATGAACGAACTAGAAGACATGCTGTTTGATTATAGCCAAGATCTGAACTTTCAGATTGTGTTTTTTTATCCGCGTCCTTTATATTGTAATGACATCCGTACTACATTTTGGTAATTCTCAAATGACGATAACACGTTCTGATATTTCCATTAACCAAAATTAAAAACCCAGTAATAAATTGTGAATTTTTGTTTTCATAATAACCACTGAGATAAATAAATAAATAGTCTAAGAATTAATGCAATTAAAATTTCTATTTTTACTAAAGTTTCTTTAATTCAAGACTGAATGAATGCATCATAACTTTATAAGAATTTTTGTTTTATCACAAATACATTATCGTAAATCAAGTTGCACATTGCATGGCAATTTTAATGGAGTGTGGGTACGGATAGATACCGGTATTTCACACTGATGAACCTCACTGTCTGTAAACCTTCTTCCATCCCCACATCCATTTTCACAGAGCCTCATATATAAAATTCAACTTTGCTTTAATTGAAAAATAAATAAGTTTTATTATTTTTAAAGTGCCATATAGGCATATGCGCAGTGACTATTATTTTGGGGATCAACATGTTGTAGCCTTGAAACCGAGTAAATGGTTTTGCAAAGTATGTGCTCACACACAGTCAAGAATAAGTTAAATCTTTATGACTAGGAAGAGATAGTCAGGTCATTTGGAACTGGCCCAAAATGTTCATAAGTGACCTCCCTTTGATAGTTGTTTATCACGTTTTATCACATTTGTATCTTTTTGTCCCCGCTTTAAGCAGTTTGTTTACTACTGGCGATTTAAATGACACATTTCAGATTGTGTTTATGTCTCTTGAGTCATTTACTACCACAAATCAACTCTTTACCTTATATAGATGGGATTTTCCTACCCTTGTTTGTAAACAGGTTTTAAAATGCGTCAAGTAAGCAAACATATCGGGTGTGTTAAGATATACATGAACCTGTCTTGGTTCAAGTTTGAATGTTTAAATGCACTTCTTTATTATAATGTTGTTAAGGTTGAAATAATCTGTTCATGGGCTATTCACTCCGTGGTAGAGATATTTTCAGCTCTATGATTGCTGAAACGAATTAAGTTCAATACAGCCAATTTTTATAATTTTAAATATTTCTATTAGTAAATGTTTTAAAACAGTTATTCATATGAAGAAAGGATATTCCTGGGGTGAACATTTACTGCATTTCTCCTATGTTTTATTAATTTCATGTCTTTGTTAAGTGTCCCATTATCTTGCCATTAAAATTTAGTATAATTGGGCTATATGATTTTTTTTTACGAAAACAAGATATGAAATTTTTCACCATTTATACAACCAAACATTATAAAGGTTTGAAGTTGTACATGTATTTTACGAACATTATTAATGAATTTTGAAAACAATTAAGAACATATGTAGTATCTGACGCAGAGAATTTATTAATCGCACTATAGAAAAAGCTATCAAAAGCTTCAATGAATAGATTTAGAAAGAGTAAAGCCAAAATTAACAAAAGCTTAATTTAACTTTATCGTCGAGAAAAATCCATTATGTAAACAAAAATAACAAGATTTTATATGGTCATGAAAGTAGAGAAAGAAATAACTTGTTTGTGTGCAATATAAGATATTTGCTGTCATTCGACCATTGTGACGTAGTACATAGCTCACTTCGTCTGGCTGCGTCAGACCGAAGTCACACAAACCAGACAGCATCTATTTCGTCCCAAGTATCTGGATTCTTAAGTTAAAAAATCCTGATCTTTTGGGCAAGACCCTGGAAATTCCCAATATGTGCTAGCTGGTATAAACTCCACACTGTTCAATTACCCTGAGGGTTGGACATGCATGTACTGATGGCGTCTGAGTGGATTACGACGTAAACACCCGTAATTGATTACATAAAAACTACATACATTGTTACATGTATGTAACAGCATCAACAATTGATATATTTAAACAAAGTTCAATTAGACTTGGACCCATGCATCAAGCAATTTAACGCAACTTGTGATGGGGGTACAATTCATCGACAAACATCTTCAGATGATAAGGATTCAAACAATAAAATGTATAACATTCAAGTATATTTCTTAGTACAAGTAGTTCTTGCCACTGAATAACGCTGGTTCGTTAAAGTGCATGTATATCTACAGTGCATTATCCATTACCGACACGTGCACGGAAACTGCGTTAAAAAGAAGATCCGGAATTCATATCACCAACTAGGATGTTATTAAAATTAGACGAGACTATTAAAATTAGACGAGACTAAATACTCTACATTTCTGCATTATTAACACTGAGATTTAAAATGTAATAATGCATGTATAACGTCATTATCTAAATTTGTTTTTAAGAAATATCATATATCATTAACAGTTACTATTTGGTATATTGAAAACATCATTAAGATATGTCGTTGGTTACCGTAGCTTAATAAGATAGTTATTAATCATATCGTGTTATTTGATTTTTTCTTTTCACTTTAATCTTTTGGCTCAAAATGATTTTAAATACAAAACTATACATACAATGCACTCCTGCTTTTTTATTATATCAATTGAGTTTATTAAAACATCGAAGAGTAAACATTAATGAACAGTAATAAAAATCTTGTATAAAGATAATTAATGAACTTGTTCCAATATAGTAATCAGATATTAAAGTAAAGTTTGGTTTGGCTTTTAAGCACATGACAAATAATAGACAACTCGTTTAGGATACTATGCAAAAATTTAACATATTCCAGAGTTATGTCCCATTAGCTACAATTAAAAATCACTGTATTCTTTCGTTTCTCGTTACTCGAAAAAATGTTTTTTATTTTAACGTTCATGTGTGATCTGTTGAATTGTTACAAGAACAAATACTATTTGATTTCAATGTTTGGCTACATCCAATATAATATTACAATTAAACAGCGATATAGAGTTACACCCCCAAATCCATTCGTTTTCATTTGGTCAGTAACATACTTGTTTTAGAGTACAGAATATAGGTTGTACTTCTTTTTTTTGGAAACCACTCCAATGACATTTTCATTGTTTAGTTTTGCATCAAACAAAATTAATTTTCTAGAAATATACTCATACTTATTGCACAATAAACGTGCATGTAATTTGCCTATTTAAGATACAAACTTGAAATGTTGAATTAACTCAAGTCAAACACAATTGATTATTACTAATTGTTCAAGACCATATTAACCATGAACTTATTGTAAACCTAATGGTATTTATAATAATACAAAATATTTATTTTATGATAAAAGAAAGCAAATTGTCATGCAAATCTAATATCTTCATCACTGTCAATTTGTTTTCCACGAGCACTAAGGAAGTTAAGCAGAGGATTGCCAGATTATTCATATCTAATGAGGAATTGCTTCCAAAAGTCTAGGTATTTACGCATTTCTCAGTGAACAGGAACGAAAATAAGGATTTTACGTGCAACCAACAAGTTTATTTCACAATTTCAAATCAGCAATTCTCATGATATTTATATACATTTTTTTTTTACATTCAATTAAAATCTTTAATATTTTACTTATTCTAGTGAATGAAAGAAGAATAGTTGAACTCCTGTACTACATTGTGATCCATGTTTAAATCATCAAAGATTGTCTCAATATTTTGCTTTTCCTTTTCCAAATGTGAATAAACCTAATATGGTTTTGTCATTACACTTCGTCCATATGATAGGAAAACTTGATTGTGTTTTGTTTTGATATATTGGCGTAACAATATAATATGTTCCCGTAATGCATTCAATGATTTTAAAGTTCCAAAAAATCCAAATGAGACTTAGCAGGAAGGTAATTAAGATATTATTCAAAACGGACTAATTCCTGTAAATTTTTGACTCGATTATTTTACACCACAATAACACATATGTACAAATCTTAGGTGATACGTTTATTTGTTGATACGATTCCCAAATAACGACAATTTCCCCGATAATGACATTTTTACCCATATGACATTGGGCGCTGGTCAGCAGAGGATGCTTACTCTTCCACCTGATCCTACCTATATTTAAGAGGTCCGTGTTTTCTCTGCTCCTGTTTTGTAATTTTCCTTTGGACTTTTGAATTTGAACACTGTTCGTTATCACCTGGCATTGTTATATCTATTGCTACGGGGTTTTTTTCCCAATGAATGTATCTGAACTTGAAGAAAGAATTAATAACATATCAAGGTATAAAAACCTGATATAATTTTTAAAACCAAAATTTGGACAATATACAACCAGGTTTATACATGTAAATAGTTGGACAAATGGACATACGTCTAAATTAAGGATATCACAAATTAATCGAATATATATAATAAAGGATGCAACTCCTAAATGATAAAAATACCGGTTTTTATTTTTTAAAACACGTGGGTGATAATTTGTCATTCAAAACTCCTTCCATAATCGTGAACAGAGATAATTTAAAAAAGTCAAATGATTTAGTATTTTAAATCAAAGGGGTATACTTTCAAGAAAGCTTAGAGTACTTTTAACTCAGTACTTTTGTTCATTAGAACATTCGTTGGAATGCCCTATAACTTCATTAATACTTCTTATTTCAAATCAAAATCGTTTTGCAAAAATATCATCTTTTCTCTTTAGAAAAAGACATGACTGTATTGCTTTGATTTTTATTACTTTTAAAGCATTTTTATATTTGAATAAGGAATTTTAGAAAATACGAAGACAAGTTTTTAGCTTAAAAATCTAATTAATTTTTTTGTGTGGGTGGCACGTTGTCAGTTAAGTAGCATGACAAATTTTTGTTCTAGAAACAATGCTGCAGCATTTTGAGAATGAAAAACCAAGGAAGTAGATTTTACAAGGATAGCTTTCTTTCTTTTATTTACAAGGAAATTGTTTTGTATCAGAATAACATGTCCGATAACTTAAGCCAATATGGAGCGAGATACACAGAAATATAAAAGATGTGTCTTTTAGGGAATGGCCTTCTTAAATATAAACTTAAATATAAAACCTAGACAAACGTAAATATTAATATAAACGGTATCCTCTTTTTTTTAAACATGAATTCAGTTATCAAATTTAACAAGACAGATATTGCCATAGCTATAGGCTGATCAGTGAATGGCGTGAGTAATTTTTCTTCTGTAAAATGAAGTTAAAAAATCCATAAAAATCATCCCAAGTGTAATTCTCTGAACTGAAATCGGACTCTATTTACATAAACCATCTATTTCATTTGTAGTCATAGTCATACCCTTTCAACGTAAAAATGTTTTCAAAACACTTCCGTCTGTTTTATCCATAGTTATACAATGTATATTGATCAGCACATGCACTCATACAATAAAATTATTTTTAAAGTTTTCTCAATCAATATTTTTCATATATGTCATATCAAAAGAGAAAGAAACAGATGGCTGATATAAATGAGTTTGAAGCAGAACACTTTTCAAATCAAAATGCTATCTTCTGTTAATTTAAGATTTCTTTTAATTAAACTTCGAACAACCATTAAGCATTACATTTCTGGCATAGAAGTAAATCAATAAGCTATCACATACATAGTAAATGAAAAAGAATACGCAGTTGTACATTTGCAGGGACAAATCAATAAATAAGATTATAGGTATCGATTTGCAATTATATTTTTACTCGAATGCACTTGTTTCCTCCCAAAAGGATATTGTTAAGTGGCATTATATTTGTCATTAGTCATTCTGATAAAGTATGCTTCTATTCATAATTATTCTGAATAATCCTGTTCCAATGTGGCCGATTTCTATTTGGATGGCTAATCAGGACTGTATTAACCCACGATATGTTCCAAAAAGTCACACATCTCTTACGAAATTCTTACAGAGAAGAGCATACGGCAAGCGACTTGCTCTCGCCTTTCATAAAATATTTAAATATCAACAGTACAACCCGAGACACTCTGAATACATGTCACAGCTATCGACGCTGAACACAACATATAAACTAAAACCTAAAACTAGAACAATGTTTATTTAATTCGTGACCACACCCCACCCACCCCTATCAAATACATGCAGGCATCAAAAAACGTTACGTATGAATTTTACCTATTTGATTAAGACATTGTATTTAAACATGTACATCTTTATTTTGAAATCAATTGAATTATGATCATGACTTCAATTCAAAGCAAGCTTCCTATGTGTTTCATTTTTTTCCCATCCTGTTCAGCACCACGAGTGTGATCATTAACCTTTTGGGATATTATATCATTAAAAATATCTCATCCGCTACGAGGAAATACAGAATTTTGTGTTCGTAGCCTGCATACATATGTACTTACAGCGAAAATTGGCTATGTTTCAAGTATCAATGAAATTAAGGATATACTTTTTTTAAGGAAACAGTGGTCGGGTTGACTATTTATTTACACACATCATATGACTTCGAGCTGTTGCAGATTTTCAAGATATTTAAATCAAATTGACAGTGCATCTTTTGAAAATTAATCTCTATAAAGGTCATGCCATTTGAACCTTAGAGAAACCTGGTGGAAAAACCGAACGTTTTATCACTTCTATATCCTGAACTCAACCATCAGCATTTCCTTAAGATATGTGGGAAGTACGGCACCGCCTAAAGAAAAAACCCCAAAAAGTATATTTAGAAATTTAATTCAATACATGTGTTTTCGTTCGAATTTAAGATACTGAACAAAACCTAGAAATACCATTTTTGGATATAAATGTATATAGCAAAAAGTGCTATTAGAACCAAACAAGCACAAAGCTCGTGACCTTAGTTGAAGTATACTAGTCATAAACACTTTTTAAAAAAAATAGGAAAATCCGAATATCAGTTATTTCTGACGCTCACAAGATTATATTTCGATATCAATATTATGTTGCTAAGGTACGATTACATTGTAAGTTAATTTTAAAAATTCTTACGTAAACTAAAACGTAATTCAATTTGCTTACTTGTTTCGATTGTATACATTAAAATATCAACAGTGAATGGCATCCCGATTTTTCATAATACATACATTCTGTTTTAAATTTTACCTGTTTGGCTTTATGTACTACTTTTTTGTCTTCCTTTGTTCACAAGTTCCATAGTTCCATTATTGACAATGATGGCATACATCTAGATTTTTATATATTATTAAACATAAATTGAGAGAGAGAGAGAGAGAGAGAGAGAGAGAGAGAGAGAGAGAGAGAGAGAGAAGTGTTACCCGGTTACACTTTGTTTGATCGAATCAAATATATACACGATTTAAATTAATATGACAATTAAAATAAGTTTCAAAATGTAAAAATCTAACTTTATTTTTCATTTTCGGAAAACGTGATAAATACAAAACACATTTCATTAGAAAAAGACTTTCATTTACTAAAATACTGTATGTATCAAATCAAATAGCAAACTGTACTATTTTGAGATTCTGAATTTCGAACTTATGACACAGTCTCCAAAAAATAACAATAAATATGCACACATAAGGTAATCCAGTCTTAATAGAATTAAGATGCGTATTTTTTTTAAATTGTGAATGCTCTCAACAATTAAAGATTTTACCCTTAAGGAGGAAACTGTACGGAGTGCATGTACCTGTACAACTGCTCTGAGTCAGAAATGCACCTAATTTTTCTCTTCTTTAATGTTTCTTTATAAATATAAAACACTCTGGTCACGAAAAAGGAACCAAATGAAATTAATCAAGTAATAGAAGAATAATTGTGAACTGACGCGGGGTGACAATAATAATGAACCTCATTGCTTCCGTGCCAACAGAAAATTCGGAAGTCAGTGAAAGCTAAGCAAGTGTAATTTGCACTTCGCTGATCTCATCGATCTCAGATACAATTACAGGACCACCTACTCGAGTGTTTCGTAAAATAATTCAATGAGTATTTTTCAAATTTTAATATTAAAACAGATACACTTTTTTCAGAAATACTGCAAGAGAGGTAGAAATATTTCTTTCCAGAAACAACTTTTTATTTCAAAACATTCAAGGCTTTCCTAGAAAACGATTCAGCAGTTGATGAATTTTACATTATAAACATGTAAAGTAATTATTAAGTGATTTGCAAATAAGTTAAAAGTATAAAACAACAAAGATTTTATTTTCAATGCATTTACGGATATCATATCATAAAAAAACCCAGATATTAATCAAAGTACTGACTGGAGTTGACAATATATCGATTGTTATTTATTTTAAAATCAACAATATGCAATTTCGCATGGCAAGTAGTTTCTTAACTGTGTTTGAATTATGCACATTTTTTTCTGATATGAATTTTCGGGCTTTTCTGACAAGAATTCCGAGAAAACCCCATATGAATCATGTTGTGTAATATTTAAAGATATAAGTAATTCCATCAAATATGTATCAGTAACCGAAATATTTCTGAAAATTGTATATATCCAAGCTATATAATGAACTCTTGTCTCGTTTAACCAGATGCTCGACTGTCTCCGTAATTCTCCGACAAGACTTCCTCCTTGTCGGAGATTTACGGAGACAGCCGAGAGTCTGATTGAACGAGACTATACAGTACATTGAACTATGGCGTAGGAATATATGACTACAAAAAATATCTAAATTTTTTGTACCATTTAAAAACTATTTTCAAGGTATTTATAAATAAGTTTCCTTTAAAAGCAATGCTTAAGAATACATTACATCGAATTTATCGATTATTTTCAAGTACTAAGTCTTGTCAGCGGTGATGATCTGTGCTTAGGTCCAAACACTGTTTCACTTCCGGTTTGTCAGAGTACATGCAACTGCATAGTAGAGTTGATTAAAATCAACTCCCAAAAAGAATAATTCTGAGTTAACTTTTCTTAAAAAAATAAATAAAAGGTTTATATTTTTACATTGATTGTGTCTTCAAGGATATGCCTAAAAATGACACCTTGAAATCCCACGTACGATCGAGGAAACAAAGAATGGGTTATCTCAAGGCGTCTTTCAGTTTTACCTTCGGGGGTAAACCCTACGCTTGTATAATCGCAAATGTAATATAAATAGAAAGAATAAAAATGCTTGATGTAATACCTGGTTTGCTTACCTTTTCTAAAAATAAACAGCGCATCCTTCTAAAAGAGTGCATACAAGTTTTACTCATGTTTATCTAAAATAAAAAGTTAATTGTAAACATAAAGGAATTCATCATCCAAATTTGCAGATCAATCTTTTTCAAAGGGACCTGTCATTTTTGAAATGCTTGATAGTACAAAGGTTATTGTGGTACCCATGGACTATTATAGGAAATTGTAAAATAAAATCTTGATTTACATTCTCTAGAAGAGCATTAAATATACCCTTGTTTCTAAATGGTTCATTAATTTGAACAATATTTTGAAATATTATATCAAGTTCATTTTTAATGTAGTTTCAACTGATGCTTCAAGTATTTGAATAAAGTTTCAACTGATGTTTCAAGTATGAAGTTTATTAAGAAAGTTTATTGCAATATGAATTACCTGATGCACAACAGAGACTCGAACAGAGCTACATTTGATTTTGGTTTCATATTTTACACATGAAACAATGAAAACAGTAACAGTATAAAAAAAAAACCAAAAATATTTATTATGGTTACATGTATGTCATATATTATTATTCTTAGGTCACACACATAAATGTAGGTTAAATACCGTATACGACATACATACATGGCTGATATTTACCACACATTAGTCTTCATGATCAGGTTTAACAGGTTTAGACCTGAAAAAACTAAACCAAAATAAAGCACACATGCATTAATTACACCAACTTCCAATTTTGTTTTTAACTGGGCCAATTATCGTGTCTACATATAATAAAAGTTCTAGTATGCATTGGCCAAGATTTGATTTATTGACAGACAGCCATAAAGTGGGGAAACAAATGATTGATTGATAATTGTATATAAAAGGATGTGTTTTTTATTTATTCATTTTTTTTTTCATTTAAATTCTTGGTAAATTTCAGAGTAAACTTTGTTTAAAATTGTGTATCCATGATGATTGTCTGGGTTTATGGCTTAGTCTACGAGATAGGATAATCATTAAGCTAGAGTTTTATTACCTAGTAGGTTCAATACGGGAAATATATCATTAAGCCGCATCCACTTCCTCTCTGGTGTCTTGACTTTTATTTTTAAACGTCCTAATAGACGCCTATCTATAAATTGATTTGTGAATTGATTTGTGACAGAAGTTCTCCTTCACCTGATATCACTACTGTACTTTTTCTTCTAAGACTTTCCGGGGATTGCTGTACTTTTTCTACTAAGACTTTCCGGGGATTTTATCTCCTAAAATTTTCCGGGGATTTTTAACGATACAATTAAGTTCATGATTCTTTTGGCGGTTTTTTACCAATAAGTTTGTTGAATTTATTTTTAAACAATCATCATTTATGTCATTTAAACATGCTTAAAACATACAGACAAAGCAAATTAAAAGAACGATTTAATGGGTCAAAACAAGACATTCTTTACATGTAAACGTTAAGTAACGAAAGCTACGCGTATGTCAATGCATTAAAATTATAATTGTGAAACATTTATTAATTCTCATTACTTCTGAATTTATGGTATATGTATTTTCTTTCATATACAATAAGTATAGAATAAAACAAATTTGGATTTTCAATTCTTAATTTCTTCCATATATCGTAGGCGTAATTATAAGTTTCCCATAAATTAAATAACAGCTGCCTATCAAGAAAATCAAAGATTTACTCTGACGTAAAAGTTTCTTTCTGTTAGTTGACTATTTCCTCTTCAGTACATTGACCCAGTTATATATTTCGTAATGATGTCATTACGAAGAAGAAAAACGACAGTCAATTTTGAAAGTTTTATTTGATTTGATAATCCTTTGATACAAAACCAAATGAAATGACCTACTTAAATAAGAGATTTCATTAAAAAAAAACCACTTCTTTAAAAACGTGTCCGTGTCAATCATCCGATATCAGTTTGACTTCTGTCTTATTTTTGGGCCAATAAATTATGCACATACCTATAAATTTTATTCTTAGAACCATTACCGAAATAAAAGAGAAAATCTCCTGCTTTGTCTGTATGTAAATTTTTATTTCTTGCTCAAGCTTACTGATATCAAACCTTAACTCCCATAACACGTTAACACAATCAATTTAAGAGACGTTCACTTGTTATTTCAGTAAGATATTACGGACGTAGATGTTTTCTATTTAATGCCAAGATACGAGATACTAGTAGTGGGAAGTGTTGTGTAGGAGTTGACGGTGGTTAGCTGACTGGGACGTTTCAGTGCATTTTCATCCTTCACACCCATGTGTGCACCGAATGCTGGTGAACTCGGCACCTGGTAAATCCGGCACTTGGTGAATTCGGCACCGAGGATAGTGAATTCGGCATCCAGTATACTCGGCATCTAGTAAATTCGGCACCTGATGAATTCGGCATCTAGTTAACTCGGCATTTGAATATTATTCATTTATCTCTTTGTTTCTAGACACGCATTTTTGAAAATGCTCACACTATTTATTATTTTTACACAATGTATGAATAATGCTGTTATCCTGGAACTGGATACCTTTACTGTGTGTGGGTTTTTTTTTGAAAGCATAGGCCTATCTAATACTATAAAAATTATTTTTTTTAGTACAAGGTATGCATTTTTTTAAAAAAACAAAAAAAAAAAACCCACGGATTTAGCTGACTTGTATGGATTGCATGTATCTTGATCAAAAGTTCTTGATTGCTGAACACTGTCTGCTTGAAGTCGCAAGAACAAGTGACACAGGGGAGCCCATTTGTTGACAGGGTCTCTTCATTAGCCTCCTCATAATTAGTACCTCACCTCTTCCATGTGTACGGGGAATACACCGTCTAATAGCACCTGGTATCCCTTCCATGTATACGAGGAATACACCGCTGTCATCTTGTTGTTTTAGAAATTAAACACGGTACACACTGAATAACACATGATTAAGTACCTTTGCAGTTGAGTATACGTAATTATTGATACTTTTATTATAAAAACAATGCAGATAATGTTAGGAATAAATTTATGTGTTTAAAAATCTACATTTTAATAGCAGATATCTAATTATTATAAAATTGTTTGCCTTCACGGAGTAGCTAAAAAAGTTATTCATTATTATAATACACATGTATAAATCTAAAAACATAGCTAAAGTTTCATCATTTTTTACACATGGTAAGCGCAGTCTAAACATAATGCATACTCACTTATGATTTACACAAAATAAATATTATAAAAAGCGGTAATTGTCGGTGTGGATCACCCGAAGATGCTAACCATTTTTTCTTCAAATGCAAAAATTATACTATCGCTAGAAATATTTTTTTTTTCTTAATCTGCTACAACTTGACCATGAGTCATTATCCATTGATGGTAACAAGCAATTATTCTCATAAGTTCAAATACGTATCAACGAAACTGGTAGATTCGTTTAATACAGTTTATATGCATGTTTCTTATACTCGTAGATATCACGTTTTTTGCTATTTTGTAATTACTAATTTAGATCTATATCATGTTATAACAGATGTAAGTTTTCTTAACAAGGTGCCGAATTAACCAAATTCAAAATGCCGAATTCACCAGATGCCGAATTCACCAGGTGCCGAGTTCACTATCAATGCAGATGCCGAATTCACCAGATGCCGAATTGACTTGTTACCGTGTGCACCTATAGCACTGTTCTTCCTGAACAAACAGCTCACCACAGCTCGCTTTTAGTCTTTAATTAAATTTACGACAACAATTGTATGTGTGAATGAAAAATGTCATATATTAATAACAATAAATGACGAAAAAAAATGGTTTTACAAAGAAAGGGGGAAATCACCAAAATATCAAACAATTTGCGCATCTACATATGAGGTAGATATGAACACATTAATTCTGATTTCCACCCATCCCTAATAGGTCATGAAAACCATCTTTTGTACTGACTATTCCAAACACAAACTTTTATATAATTGGACATACCTTTTTCAAAAGGCAAAAAGATGGCGACAAATATGCGCAGTGCAAAGTCAATCTTTCTTAAATATTGATATGAATTTCCTGAAAGCACAATGTAGACTCGGAAGAGAAAATCAATGGAATTTAATGCAAGTAATTGTTATGTGTAGATTTTAAAGATGAAAAACAGCTAAAACAGTAAATATTATTTCTATAGTTATAACATAATTAGACAGCTGATATACAATATTTTTAACTCTAAGATATTAGAATACGATAAACAATATGTACTAGTTTTCTTTAAATTTTAAATAAATAGCGATAAATTGTTATATCTGTATGTAGTCACCTGACGTTGAGAAAACTATAAAATAATTTAAAATTGAATCTTGAACATAGTATCAAAAGAAACTTTCAATTATTTTATCAAATTCATGGGTAAAGACAATTTTAAATAATAAATACACCCAGAAATGAATTAAGTACAATATTTTCTTTCAAGACTATTTTTGTTACAAAAATACATAATATACATATATACTTCACTCAAACAATGACATTTTTAACTTTAAGAATCACTAGTGCAGAAAGTAGTTCAAAAACAATAAACAAACAAAAAACAAAAAACAAAAACAAAGGAATTAATTATTACAATCCCTTACAACAATACTACACAGGTAATAGCATGGACATTTTTGCTAACGCGTCATACAGGTAACACTTACGAATTATGTACGTAAAAATAATGGAAAGTGTTTATACCTTGGTTTGAAAATATTATTGGAGAAAAGTGTCGACGAATGTATTTATCGTTTGAGACTTAAGTACACTGTCAGCAAAACTCTCTATTAATAACACTTACCAAAGCACATTTTATTCCATTTTGATTGTAAAAAGCGTAATACTTTATGTGTAAATACATACATAAAGAAATACATGTTAATCAAACAAAGAAATGATTTAACGAAGAACGGAAGATATTTATAAAAAGAAATCAGATATTTGCCTTTTTCATAGTTATTACAACAAGCAGGAATACTTACTACGAGCAAAAAATTACAAACAAAATGCGTGTGTGTGTGTGTGTGTGTGTGTGTGTGTGTGTGTGTGTATATATATATATATATATATATATATATATATATATATATATATATATATATATATATATATATATATATAAATATATTAATATTAATTACAGGATCGTATATTGAGAGCATGCATGTAGATACTAAGACGTACCACTTAACACAATTACCGTGCCTAGGATAAAAACGACATTTAATAAAGGGAGGGTTGCCCAATCAAATCACGTTTTCTGTAAGACTATTTTAGAGTTAGTCACCTTTAAAAGTACTTCCTTATTAACTATGTTATAAAACAATTCCATGATAAATAAATAGACGAAGTGTTAATGAAATATATTAAACTGATACTATATTGAACACTGTTCGTTATCACCACGTCATACTGTAATGTATTTGGTAACGGGAATATCCAATAAAAACTCTCTTTTAAGTGTTCAGGGCTTTGACTTGATATTGAATAAGCTGTATAATAAAAACGGTTAACCGTAATCAATGATAACCAAGAGAGGTAAAGCTTATTGCAGTATTACTTTGTTGCATGTACTCTCTCGAAAAGAATACAGTGAATAATAGAATAATATATATTAGCCGCAGAAAAATTGTATAAAATCGTTGAAAAAATGATTATCGATTGCGCAATATTATAGAACTTATCTTGGCTCCACAAATTAATATATTTATTTTAGTTGAAACCTTTGTACACATTATAGATTTGAATTTTCTATGTTAAATCTAATATATCTTATGAATATTTGAATAAAACGAGAGCCCTACAAACCTTGGGGTCGCCAGAGTACCATAGCACTTACATGTAGACTGACCCTTCAGAGGGTATAATATTTGCATTTTAAGCTCATTTTGGTGTCTAAACCCTAATCCGAATTTGACGTTAAAAAAAACATTCATAAAAGGGAGGGGGGGGGGGGGGTGAGGGGGAAGAGTCGGAAGAATCTCAAGATTATTCATATCCTAGCTCCAGGTGCCACAAATTGGTAAAAAGAGACCTGAAGTCTATCATAATTTTCAGTTTTATTCATAATGTACATAACAAGCATACAGTTCATTTCTACAAGCATGTAATGCACATGACATTAAGGTAGATTTAGACAATAACAATGCATTTAGTTTATCTCCCACAACTGTGAAAGTACAGGAGAATATATTATAAATTACATTTTCACTATGTGCCCATATTCGCCCGACCCAAGGGACTGAACCCCTGACACAGGGGCCATGTATTTTACAATTTAGGTAGAAGTTTTCATGACTACCATAACTATACATTCAGTTTATCTTCCCCCTGCTGTGGATAAAGAGAAGATTTTCTAACATTAAAACATTTTAACTATATGGTCTTATTGCTCAGCCCTAGGGCCAAGGCTCTGAAAACGATAAAGGGGCAATGAATTTCACAATTTTGGTGGAGGTCTTCATGAATTTCAGACTAATGCATCCAGTTTATCTTCCCCTGCTAAGGATAGTGTAGTGAGAAGAAGATAAGAAAAAACAGAGCATTGCTTGAATTAAGATCATGTGTTTAGGCTATCCGTTGGTATGACGTCAAGAGTATCAAGGGAAATACGAGAAGTCATTACGTGTATTACGTTGTAGGTATTTCCAGCTTAGTGAATATGTTAACACTATTATCAGTTATGACAATTATACAAAAGAGATTTCTTAAAACATAAAACCTAAGTTAAGTTCACAGGTGCTTGAGGACAGGACCCAACGCCCCCCCCCCCCCACCCCCACCCCCGATTTAAACCCCCGGGGTAGTTGACTTTTTGAAAGAAATTTCTTTAAAGTCATGCACACAATATGTTCCATTTTAAATATCCAAAAATTAACGGAAAATAAACGATTAATGTAACCCCCCCCCCCTTCTTGCATATAAATAAAGGAAAGGTATGCCACTCCGGTTTGTTAACATTACTACCCCTTCGTCATTTTGGGACTATAAAACATGTATCCGCTTTATATATCCAACAAGCACGGGATGATATTATCGCAGTAAATATATCTCTTCCTCACTATGCTTTTAAAATGAATGTACGTTTTTCTGTAAACGTACTATATCATGTTAAACGAGTTTTTCTATGACAAGCTAGGTAACTGTGACGGAAGTCAACATCTTTCAGTGACGTAATGTACACTCAAGAAGGATAAAATCCGAGGAGTCTTTTTGCGCGGCAATAGAATTCAATCGATTTTCTCGGATGTTATCGTACCAAAGTGACTGAGAGTTGTTTACTTCCGTCACAGTTACCTAGCGGAGTGGCATACCTTTCCTCTTTTTACATGCAGTCAGGGGTAGTTTTAAATAAATCGTTTATTTTCCTTTAATTTTCAGATATTTGATATGTAACATGTTGTGTACATGACTTTAAAAGAATTTCTATCAAAAAAGCGACAACTACCCCAGGGGTCTAAATCGGGGGGGGGGGGGGGGGGGGGGGGGGGGGGGGGTCCTGTCCTCAAGCACCTGTGGTTAAGTTTTGATTAACGATGTCGATGTAGGTCAATTAAAAATTTCATTTTGTTTGTTTGTTTTTTATTTTGTTATTAATTGACACAAACAAAATAATTGAAACATTTTATTTTTTGATGATCATTTTTTTTATGGAAGACAACGATTTGCAACCTAAATTTATAAGCACTGATTTTTTTTTTCGCGGTTTGTTTGCTAACTTCTAAAATAATTGATTGCTTTTTGTTTTGATATTGATAAAAGTAATTTGTCTGTCCCCATGCACACACTTTCAAAAACAATGCTACGTACTTGAATATCCTTTCCTATTTCTTGGAAATTTAAAAAAATGCCCTTCAGTTGATTTGCATCTTAATATAACTAATATAATTATTATAAGTACATTCCTATAATAATTTTGACTTCATGAAATAATTTAACTTCAAGTGATATAACTGTACCTGCACTAGATCTAAGAAAAGACTGAAATTTCTTCTTAATCTGCATGTTCCATTGATGAATTTATAATCAGCAGCGAAAATTAAAATTCATTTCTAATAAGATAGCCTAATTGATACGTGCATGCTTCCATTGAATCATTTTTTTTAGTCAGGCATGCGTTTTGGAAAGCTATTACTTGTTACGTTTTTGTGTTATAATATACGCAACACAGAAAACTTGGTGACCTGTATATAATTTTGGGTTTTACACGGAATAGTATTAATAGATTTAATTTAAATCTACACATGATATCCTGAACACAGCCCATGGATTTCTTTTTATGAATCAAGGCAATGTAGTAACATTGCCCCGTACGTAACCAAAAAAACCTGCATTATCCCGTCTTGTTTGCATTAAATATCGTATGCAGTCAATTTATAGTATTTTGCCACTTTTCACATTATCGTGTTTCAATTTATGGTTTCCCGTCTGACACAATGCGTTGTGAACATGTTTTAGTGATAAAAAGACCATTTTAAACATGTATCTTTAATTATTTTTACATCCATCAAAAATATGGTGTGAATTATAAATTGCTTTTTCAAAAGATTGCAAACATTATAAATATAGAAAAAAAACCCAGGAATATATGAGGAATCGAGAAAAAAACATAACAAATAGTAGATCATCGACCACCTCCCTTCCGTTCTATCAACTAAGGAAGGGTTGGTCTTACTGGTTTTAAATAGACAGTAACATATTTTAAAAATATACATGAATACTTAAAATGTTTTGAATTACTTCGAGGAAAATGACAAAATAATTCTACTGAAAACCTCAATGTTTTATTTTTTTTCTCTATTAATTGGAAGTATGATTGAAACAAGTTCTTGGCATGGTATTTAAATCGGATATATTTTTCAAAAATTTTATCATTCTAACATTTGTTAATCTGCTTGTTTTAAATTCTGATTGAGTTTTATATATAATACATGTAGCACTTAAATGGAGGAAAATACATGTATTAGCAACCCTTGGTACAAGTTGATTTTAAAGGATTTCCGTTACAGAAAAAAAAAATGAACGTGTAATAACCGACCAATTTTACCAAAAAGTTAAAAAAGGAAATATGTATCACCAAAAAAACAAAAAAAAAATCCGGAATAAAGTTAATGTACACGATTCACAATGCATGAATGATTATATATCCTATTCTTATTCTTTACGAAGAAGACAAAATGATATCTTAATTATTACAAAAAGGAACCGTAATCCATATTTTGAAAATCTCATGCAAAAGGACTAATAAAGGTTGAATGATGATTTACAAATGATCAATGGAATGCCTCAGCTGCAATGGAGGACATTATCAATTATCGTTTTTCTGATACTTCATTATATGAAACTAGTTTTCATTACATACTTTTCCTACGCTGCATGACAATACTCTGAAATTTTTTTACTGAAATATGATCATTATGTGCGGATATTAAGTCATCATTCGTATAATTCGTCCTTATATGTTAATACCTCGAAATATGTATATGATGGTAGTTCGCCATATTCTGACCTTTTCACATCTTATGCAGATATAAATATATAATTCTTTTATGATGGTTCTTTTTTTTTTTTTTTTACACCCAATCAATAAAATATACGTGAAATTAGGTAACGCATGTGAATATATCAGCGCAAAAATTTTGATTAATGCCCTGGTTAAGAACATCAATGTTGAAATTAATTTCAAAATGGAATTATATTCATGCACTTCGGTTTTGAGGCAGGACTATTGAAAATATATCCTTATTTTTGATAATTTGTCTATTAGGTGTAATGTAAATGGAGCCAAAATGTATCAAATTTCATGTTTAACGCCCATAAACAATGTTTTTGTTTTGATTGTTGTTTAAGTTTTTATCACAACACTTTTCATTCTTATCTTTTAGTGTTCCTGTTAAAGAAATCTAATGATACATACTGTGTTTAGTCACTTCAACAACTTTATGTTATCATGAATCAGTTAAGATGATCTTTGCCACTTACTTCCAACCATCCTTTATTCGCCTTCAATATGGGGATTTTCCTATTCTTAATCCGAAACCGGTTTGAAATTCATTCCTGTAAACACCTGATCAGGTGTGATAAGATATACATCCACAAGCTTAGACAAAGAATTCTTTATAAAATTAAACGTAAAAATTCCAAAATTCAAATCATTAAATAATTAATTTTATTAAAAAACTAAATGATGGTTTATGGCTAAACATATATTCAAAATTAGAATACAGATGTTATGGGTTATTTGTTGACCAACCAGCCCCCTTTAATGGTAAGGTGAAATGGTTTGATCCTTTCTTGGTAAGATGTTGGTTGCAAATCTTCACCCCTGGCCAGTGATGTTTCCATGACTATGATTACTGTCCAAAGATAATTTCTACTTGTGACGCTCCAAAATAGTTAAAACAAATAATCCAACTCAATTGTTAGAATACTTAGTATGAGCAAAACGATGGTATGTACTGTATGTTTAAACACTTAATCAGGATTTGCGTAAACCCTGGACTAAAGTTTAGGAGAGTCTTAAAGCATTTATAGTTTTCGGAGAGGTTTTTGATTATGTATCAGCCTCTAGAAAGTTTTCAATTCTGTGATATATCGTTGCCTTCAATGATAGTATTTATTTGTTTATCTGTTTATAGTATTTGTTTTCCCCTCCTCCCTTTTTACTTGCCCAACTAAATAGGGCTAAAGGAAGTGGAAAATGGGTCATGTATTTATGCACAATTGAATACACTATATACACGGCTATGTAAACAGGAAAAACTTAAGTATTTCTATTTTAAAGAGTAATCATGCATCAAATGCAAAATATATTTTTTTTTCAAAAAGCACCTCTACGGAAGCTCAATAAATTTTTGTGATTAAACGCAATTTTCTTTTCAAATAAACGCAATACTTTTGCGATTAAACGCAAAATATTGCGTTTAAAAGCAAACCTTTGCGTTTAAACGCAATCTTCTTTACGTTTAAACGCAATGTCCTTTGCGTTAAATCGCAATCTTTTGCGTTTAAACGCAAAAGAAATTAATTTTTCTGCTGAACTGACCTCAATGAGCTTCCGTAGTTAATAATATATACATAATAATTCTTTTTGAATGTTTTATCTTTTATATTAATATTATAAAAATAAAATTCCATGAATTATATGAGATTTGAGAATATTATCTACTAGTACTACATTAAAATTAAAGTGAATGTGAATGATTTTGAACGTTATTAAAATGTCATTGAAATGATTTTTTTGTCATAATATTTATGTAAGTAATAATATAAAATCCAATATAACACATTTGTTTTTTATTCACTATGAACGGGGGCGACGAAATATTTTGACAAGATCTCCACGACTCATAATTCCATCATTTTATATAAAAAAAAAGTTAAAATAAGATAAAATTATTTGATTCAACGCTCATTTTAACAATGTTTTTCTTATACAAAACTGTCATTTATCCTGTTTTACACTCTATGAAAAAGCCACAGAAATCAAGAATTAAAGAAAAAGTAAAATTTCATATTAAAAAAGAATAATTTATCTTATTATGGACGCATTATGCCACACAACTCTTGTGAAATAAAATGCGACGTAGACAAACGGAGTTATGTGCCATGATATTAAAACTAAAGTTTTCGGATCATATCTAATTAATCTCAACTGTATGAAATACAAAAAGAGCCTGATGAATGAAAATATTAATATTCTGAAAAGAAATTAAATTCTCCTTCATCAGTATGCACGGAACAACCGATATTGTTTATGATTGCGTTTATGCTTCAGATAAGAGAACTAGCCCATAAGGTAACAACTCCAAAGTCCACCATTCAATTTGCATTTCATAAGTAAGGCTTACAAAACCACTGTCACTGCAAGAGTCACCCTTTCTTTGTTCTCATTATAAGAAATAGTGATAAATGTTTCACAATATGCATTTATTATCGTACTTGCATAGATTTTAATATGTATAATTCTTATATCTTATTATTACAGCGTTTGTGAACATTCAAACCATATATGCGATGTGCCATGAATCGCCATGTTTTCAAAACTGGCCACAACCTAGAAATGTACATAATGTCAGAAGCTTTCTATGTACATGTTCGTTTTATAGAAGGTTCATTAAATGATTTGCACATATTGCAAAGCCCTTGCATAAACTTGCCCAGAAAAAGTTTTTATGTTCTCTTGAATTTCCAACTCTTAAACAAGAGGCCAATAGGCCTTAACAGTCACCCGAGTACCATAGCCCATGCACAAACTTGTCGAGGAGTCCTCAAATATGCATTTAATTAAGTGTCATTCTGGAGTAGAAAAATTATACTATTGTAATGATGACCCACCTCCCTGCCTGAAATCTTTTAAAAAGGACTATGAAACCTATAATTTAAGCGAAAAACTTAAAGATCATAACAGAGTGCACGACCTGACATTGAAAAGGTGCAAGACTGATAGAAAATTATTTTCCCATATTTGTTAACCTTTCAAGATAGGTTTTATGTGTACATGTTTTCACAGATAAACTAAAACAAGGTGGCTAGTATACATGTTTTATTTAAAACAACCTCCCATACCCCATCCCCAGGGGCAGACAGAAACTCTCCCTATGGTCATTTAAAACAAAAAAAGCTATAATGTTGTTACTCACTTCTGTTCTAGCTTTTGAATATTCCACCTTCATTGACATTTCATCACTATCTGGGATTTATACCAAAATCATTTTACATGTACTGCTTATTAGTGATTTTAGTTAGCCAATTATTACTTTACTATTACAAGTCTAACAAGTTTGTTTATCTAAAAAAAATTTAAACTTTTTATTTCAAATGATAAAAATACTTGAATAACTCTTTTGATCATACAACTTCTTAATTACATAATTTTCAATGATTAATTACTAAATATGAACAAGCAAAGGAAGATAACTCCATTATGAAGAAGCAAAGGAACATAACTCCATTACAACCCTCTTCCCTGAACTCGTTCCAAATTCTTTCACAATATCTTAACTTGATAGACAGCTTCATTCTTTCTCTTTTCTAAATATGTGAATTAACTCATTTCTTTCATTGAAATACCTGAGGAGAATAAAATAATGACAAATATATACCTCCCCCCCCCCCCCTCCCCAGCCATAACCCTTGCCTTATAAGTAGGCGACATAAACTAGAGGTACTATGAGCAAGCTCACAAATGATACCCCCGCTAAGAAAATATAATTATTTGCTGTACTGAATATAATTGTAAGAAATCATTATATCATAATTTCTTGCAAATGTGCACATCTATTCATGTGCTTTAACAACAAACGAATTTTTAATTCAAAAGGCCAAAATTTGAAAGAAAAATAAAGGAATTGGATTTCGTAGAAATATGAACATTAACACATTGTATCCTAGATAAAACAAGGTTTTACCAAATCCGTGCAGCAGTGTGTGAGTAGTTGTGGTAACAAACTGTTTATTACTATATTTAATACATGACCAAATTTTTAAGTTCAAAAGGGCTATAATTTCAGAAAAAAAATGGAATTGAAATGTCCTGGTAATATGCATATCTTTTATAACATATGTACGTTCATAAATTAGTTTTCTTATTACCCCGGCCACTTTATGTTATTGACTAAAAAGGCTAAATTGCATATGATCCCAAGCCAGATCTGGCAAAATTGTTTCAATTTAAATGCATGATTTAATTACAAGAAAATCAACTTTTTTTTTTTTTTACATTTTTTATGGGCAAGTCAAGAAATTTTTTTAATGCATACGTGGTTGGGCAGTTTCCCTTATGCCTAGCAGAAACATACCACGTAAGCTCTACTATTGTTTTTTAAGCAATACTCACCAAAACAAACACTGTCAGGTTGAATATCTTGTGGTAAAAACTGAAAACAATTTATCTATACACAGTTACAAATGAACATATGAAAAAATAAATCCTGCGTATATGTATCATTCTATAGTATGTTCGCGTTTGAACATTGAATGCAAAATGTTGCAATGACAATCACATCGGCGAACTTGTGCTGAATACTCGGCGATAAAACTTTCACGAGTATCACTTTACTTATAATAAATTTAACCTAAACATATTTAAATGTAAGAAAACTGTTAAGAAGTTTCAAATTTTACCTCTTTCCTTTCCGCAGACGACAATATTCATGAATTTCGAACCCGATTTAAACGGACTCCCGTAATTGATTTCCAACCGATGAAAAACAGCATGAACTCGAACCCGATGAAAATCGGCATAAATTCGAACCCGATGGAAAACGGCATGAATTCGAACCTGATGAAAAAACGGTTGTGTATTTATGTGGCAGATTTTCCCCACACAAACAAACAAATGAACCTTTGATTCTTGTGACAAGCTTTTAGGTCACAGACAATATTAGTGTCATGTTTTAACTTCAAATCATTGCTATTTATTAAAAAGATATATGGCCTACTAAATTATTTATTTTTTTTCGTGACCTTGAATATGGTGCTAATGACCCTGAATAAATGATCTTGGTTCATGATCATGACAGGTCATAAGCAATCTAGTGTGTGAAGTAAAAACTTCCAATGTTGCACCATAAGAAAGATATGACTGGACATGATTGCACAGACAGACGGACGGACAGGGTGATTCCTATATACCCCCCCCCCCCCCAACTTTGTTTGCGGGGGGTATAAATATTATTAAAGATGACAGCTTAATGTTTTTTTTCTAAATATGCAGTCAGTTTTATTCTATGTCAGTAAGACGTTTTTTAAACATTTTACATACATTAGCACTAAATGACCATTTTGGCCACCACCCTGCATTAAGAACTCCTACTCTTATACACTAGTGTTTTGGTCCACCATAGATTCAAATCCCTAGACTGAGAAACATGAAATTCAAAATTTTGATAGATGGGTTTATTTTCTTTTCTTTATATGCAGTCAGTTTTTATTCAGTATCAGCAGAAGTAAAGAAGACGATTTTTAAAACATTCTATGACTATTTTGGCCCTGCTCTTAGAGTCAGAACCCCTACCTCGGGGGACATGAAATTTATAATTTTGGTAGATGGCTTTCTGGTCTACAAAATTATGAATTCAGTTTTCCTTACAGGTGTGTTGGATTAGAGAAGATAATTTTTAAACATTATATGCAATAACACTATACATCCATTTTGCCCCCGCCCTAGGGTCAAAAACCCATACTCTAAGGGACATGAAATTTACAATTTTAGTAGAGGACTTCTTGATTAACATAATTATGAAGTGAGTTTTTCTTACCGATGTGTAGGAGTAGAGAAGAAGATTTATAAACAATATATGCATTAACACTATATGGCCATATCTGCCCCCCCCCCCCCCCCCCCCCCTCCCCTACGGCCTGAACCGCTACATTCAATTCTTTCCAACATGTGTGGGAGTAAAGAAGATTTTCTAGGATTTCATACATTTTCACTATTTGGCTATATTGGCCCCACTCTAGGGCCCAGACCCCTGTCCCAGAGGTCATGAATTTCACAATCTAGGTAGACTTCCCTGACTTCCCTCTTCTAGTGCCTATATTCCATCCACGACCGTCTCTCTCCTGTACTTAACTACTTCCCCCGACGCCTGAATGGCATTTCCACAGCCAGTGAGGATATGAATCCCTATGCTTTTCTGGCAGCTGACCTTCGGCTGTTTTTTTGCGGAGCCCCTCTGCCATGTTCCCTTCCAGGAGCAGCCCGAATCCTTCAGGAGGCACACTGTGAATCTACCGTCTTGTTTCCTATCTATTCTTATCTTATCTTATCTACATACCATGCAGTTTACCCTTTTGGTAATAAAATAATGGAAGAATATATTTATTTAGGGGGGGGGGGGGGGGGGTTAAGGTGTTTTAGTATCGTCCTCGAACCTGTTCTATTGATAATTGAAATATTATCACTGTTGTTGAACCATATTTAAAATATCATACCTTTGTTTTTATTATTACACATGCATTTATTCCGTTGGACGTCACGGTAATTATATTCATAATATGTTTATTTCTTAGCGGCAATCGGTAGCATTGTCCGTCATAGTTAGTTTCCTACTTTCATTTTTTGGTTAGGTTAAGCCGAGTGCCTATGTCGGTTGTTAGAGTCTATAAATACCGTCGCTAGTGACGCGCTAGTTTCAGTTCGACTTTGCAGAACGCCGGCTACGGTTGAAAATAGAAATGGTACGTAAATACTCTGAATTAAACCCATATTTATATTTAATACGACAATGCTATTACCAAATAAGCAAGTTATGGTATTAACTTTTATTTGATATCTACTTTTTATACAACTTTCTTCGTGACGTCTGACGTACCTTTACGACTGTACTGATTTGTGGTATTATTTATTTCGAAGATGGTGCATATTGTTCAATGACTATTTAAACCTAGATAAATTATTGTTACTCTGAAATATTTCTCGTTGTACTCTCATTTCCTCTGACTATGTAGAAGTATATTGACCAACCTGGAATTTGACCTTCATTGATCACTACTGAATATATATCTATCGTTGGAATATTATCAACTCATCAAGTTATAGACTATACCTCGGCACGTTACAGTAACTTTAAAGATATCAAATTTAAGAAAATAATAAACATTCCTTCAATTATTGCTATTGCTATAAAAAATATGCATAAATGCATTATAACATCACGTTAGCAATGTAACAACCAAAAACTTGTACACTCCAACCATTGGAAACCCTCACATCTCTGGGGACATGAATTACACAAACGAGTATAAATCTTCACTACTCTACATTCAAAGGAATAACCACATCTTAAAAAGTACATTTTCACTTTTTTTTTTAAAAACAATGAACAAAGATTACATTGAGGCGAATTTCCATCTGTGTTTAGATTTTGTGAAACTTTTGTTACAAAAGATTGAATTTATGACATATGAACATTGCAGGAATTCTCAATCAGTAAAAAAGAGACTTCATTTCTTTTCAAGATCTCTTCTTCCAAGTCGAGATGTTATACTTACTCTGAGAAAGTATCGTCATAGCTATTCGAAATGAATACTGTCACATCACAAACACAAATAGAGCCGGATCAGCCGACAAGTCTTACATTTATATTTTAAATAATATTTTAACTACAATTGAAA